>PVLD010029001.1:0-18622 GCA_004027595.1 Dinomys branickii | reverse complement strand
TGGAGTAATGGAATTCATTTACAACGGTGCTAATTCCTGTTGATGACTGAAGATACGAGATCAGATGAATTGGAGGACCTAGTAGCCAGGATGTCACATAATTAGCAGTGGAAGGGTTCCACTTTGGAGTAATGGAATTCATTTACAACGGTGCTAATTCCTGTTGATGACTGAAGATACGAGATCAGATGAATTGGAGTACCTAGTAGCCAGGATGTCACGTAATTAGCAGTGGAAGGGTTCCACTTTGGAGTAATGGAATTCATTTACAACGGTGCTAATTCCTGTTGATGACTGAAGATACGAGATCAGATGAATTTTAGGACCGTACCTTCCTGAAGTGTCCTGTGTTATTGTCTCCAATTATTTTCACCACTTGTGGGTAGAATCAGACCCCCCCCCCCCAGTGGCTCATCAGACACACAGCAGACTTCTCACATTCTATGTGGTCTTCTTGGTGAGGGTGATTGCAGTGGGATTGGCAGGGGTGGCCCGAGCAGGGACTCTATTCTGAGAAGACACTTGAGCATTTATCCCCAAAAGTGGCATCTGGTGTATATTATTTGCTGTTGGTGTGTGAACTATGGCTCTTCATCAAAATCTTGCCAACAACCTATTTCTGTAAATAAAACTTTAGTTTGGTAATTGTGTTAAAACATAACTTAAGTTATACATACCATTTTAATCATGTTTGACTGCATAATTCAGGGACCTTAAGTACCATCCATCTCTAGAATTATTCATCTTCCTCATAGAAAACTCTGTCCTCATGAAAAAATAACTCTACATCCCTGACCCTAGTGCCTTCATTCTCTTTAAGTATTGTATATGGATGATGTCTTTGGGTTTATCCACGTTGTAGTGGGCCTCAGAACTTCGTTCCTTTTCCTGCCTAAAGGATACTGTGTTGTATGGTTGTGTCATAGTTTTGTCTAGATTGTCTGTTAGAAGTTGGTGGACATTTGGACTGTTTCCACTCTCTGGGTTTCCTGAATACTGTGGTTTTGAGCATTGCATGTGTTTCTGTGTGGAGGCATGCTTTCATTCCTTGTGGGTAGATGCCCAGGAGTGGAACTGCTGGGTCTCGTGGGAGCACCACTGTATGATTTTGAGGAACTGCTGTTTTCCAGAGCTGAATGCCACTTTCCATTCCCACTGTGGTGAGCAGGGCTGCTGTCTCTCCACCCTTGCCAGTGCATTGGCACTGAGCCTCTTGTGCTCATGGGTATGAAACACTGGCTCATTTTGAAAGATTGGAGCATCAGTAGCACACTCAGCGCCATGGTGTGCTCTGTGTCCATCTTAGGTCCCCTCTGTGTCCCCAAGGAGTTTGTGCGCTGGCTGGAGGATGCTGCTTACAGAATGTCATATGTGACTTTGCTGAAGAATTGAGTCTGCAGAGTTTTGAGTGGCAACCCAGTGCAACTGTGGTGTGTCACTCAGGTATGCCACTGGATGTTGGCAGGTCCCCAAGTAGAAGCTACTTTGCTGGGGACAAAGCAACCACCCCCATAGGACCTCAGCACAATTCACTGTTGGACACTTCCTCCCACACACGCTGGTGAGAAGTCTCCTCAGGGCATCAGTCTTGGAACCAGGGAGCTTCTGAGGCCCGAATGGCTTTTGGCCCACACTCATGGAGGAAGCTGTTTTGGCCAGAGGTGCTGTCTGAAACTCCTTCTGTGTCCTCAGGCCTGATTCTGCTGCTTGGGAAGCTGGAGGGAACAGGTTGGACTCCACTGAGGCTCCATGGTTAACCCACTCACCCGAGGTGGCCAGAGCAGTGTGTCCAGGTGGGGTGAGGGGAACCCACAGAGGCTCCTGGAAACACGGGCTGGTAGAATTAGGGCTGGCCAGAGGTCACTCGGTGGTTTCCCCTTCCCCCACGGACACTAAGGCTCAGAGAGTACACATGCCCTGTTGTAGAACAGAGATGAGATTTTGGGTTCCTGGTTCTTTGTCTAGCACCAGTGGCTTCCAGCTGCACATGAGAGCTTGGAGAGCAGCCGTGGGGAGAGGGTATCTTGCCTCAATTTGTCTATGGCCCTGCAGGAGGAGGGTGGTGCAGGGGCTGTGGGTTGGGAGGGAAGAGCCTGTGTCACGTGGGAAGGTGCTAGAGCCCAGCCAGAACCCATGGCCTGCATGCTGGTGGTACTTCTGGGGTGCCAGCAAGGCCATGGACATGGGAGTAGGGGACAGTTTTCCAGTTCCAGGCTGCCCCTCCTGCCAAGATGTGGTCTGGGCAGCAGGGCGGCAGAGATGATCCATAGCCTGGAGACCAGAACTTCAGGGATGTGCCGGCCACTTTCCGTGGAGCCACCCTGTGGGCCCCCTGTTAGCCTTTTCAGTGGCCATTCAAGAATACAGTTCTCACATAATCCCAGGTAGGACCATGTGACACCTGCCCCAGGTAGGGACTGTGTGACACCTGCCCCACCTGGGGGAGAAGGCACAGCATGTACCTAGGTAAGCAGCATGTGGTCAGTCTCCCATCAGCTCCCGGCCATACTTCTTAGAGAGGAGCGAGTGCCTGATCTGCAGAGAGCAGTGTGGGATCCTGAGCAAAGCACCATCGTTACACTTTAGTCTCTGTCACCCAATGTGATGAAGAGATGGGCTCCGTTGGAAGTGTGTAGTCACTGGGAACTGTTTCTTGAAGGAATGTAAAGGCCAGAGTCACAACACATTCTGGCTACCAAGGAGGAAACTTGGGCTGTGTGTGTCATGAGGAAGAACGACTTTTTTGCTCTCTGTGATAAAGGAGGGACACTGTCCCCTGGGAAACTCTGCTGGGGGTTGGGAGCCCTGTTTTTAGACATGTGAACTCCTCTGTACCTGCAGATTTTGACTTCTGGAGGTGACAGTAATGACACACGGAGGTTAATGGCATTGAAGGAAGATTTTATTAGGCTTCCTGAGAGCAGTGGTACTGGATCATGAAGGTCACGGGGCAGCACCTGGGTTGGTCTGCAGCAGAAGAAGGAGCTGGGGTATTGTGGGGCTCCCCGTGGATCCATCTAATCTATCTGGTGACCTTTGATGGGGGGTGGGGGGTACACTGGTTGCCTTGTCCCAAACTGAGGAGTGATTCGGGGCAGAGGAATATGGCTTGGTAGAAGAGGCAGAGATGGAGTGGTTGGGTTGTGGTAGAGAGGCAGCTCCTGACGAGCCATCCTTTGTAGGAGTTAGGAGGCGCAGTCTCTCCCCAGTTCTGCAAGGTCCCCAAGATGTCAGAACATTGTACGATACAGAAAATAAAACCAGGCTGAATACAGGTTGCTTATTTGCAAAGCTGCTGTGTGTTTCAATGGGAAGTGCAGACTCAGTAGAAATGGAGACGGGGGAGAGGATAGCATTTGCAGAATGAAGGGCAGGTGGGGTGCCCAAGTGTGTGCCAACCTCATGCCATGACCAGTCAGATGTGAAGAGCGGGTACCAGGGGCACAGACTCTTACAGTCAGAAGCACCACTCAGGGTGCAGGCCCCAGATGGTGCCAGCAGTACTGGGAAACAGTCCCACGGTGAAGGCAGCACTTCTTTCGTTTGTGTGCTGCTTCTGTCTGTGGGCTTTAATCCAGACACCCAGCTCCTGGGAGAGCAGAGTGAAGTTGTGAGCTGTGGGACTCCTCAGGTGTCCTTTTTAGTAGTGAAGAATGGGAGCAAACTGTTATCCAGAACCAGGGGATAGAATTGAGGCATGCTGGTGCCAGTCACAGAAAGATGTTGGGTGCTGACACCTGCAGAGCTGAGGATGCTGAGGATGCAGTGGAGAGAGGAGCAGGGCTGAGGAAGGGAGTGATGCGGTGTAGCTTGGGCAACGTTCATGCATTCCTTCATCCACCTGTTAGCATGGACACATCGAGCTGCTCAGCTCTGTTCCTGCCTTGCTGAGCCTGTGTGTACGGAGTTACTGCAGGATAGCATGTATGGGAAAGGACAATAACCCAGGTGGCCTGTGCGCACCGTGTGTTGCATAGTTCATATATATTGCTGTGAAAGAGATGAGGAAGCTGCTTAGGGAAACTTTTGGGAGGAGCCAGTTAAGTCTGTTCTCCAAGCTGCATGTGAGGGGTTGGAAGAGACTTTAGGAAAGGAGCTGTTCTGTCTGCTGCCTAGTTCCCTAGGGTCTGGGATGGCTCAGAATTTGGGTTTTTCTTGGGGCCACAGGATCAGTGATGATTTCAGTGGAGAAGATCCTGGGATGTGAGCTGGGCTGAGAAAACCCCAGGCAGCAGAAGAGTGAAGCCTCACATAGAACCAGCCTAGGCAGGTTTCAAGCTGCAGCCTGGGTTGTGGTATGCTGGGATGTGTTTGGAAGTAGTCTCTGCTAGGAGATGAAGCCAGACCCTGGGCCCCCAGCCCCCCTCCAGGGCCCTCCCGTCATTCCTCTGCAGGGCTGAGGTGCATACTGTAGGCCATGTTGGAACAGACCCCTTGTCAGAAGGCCAGAGCTGGCTTTTGTCCCTGTCAACCCACTTCTGCTGTAATTGGGGTTTCCAGAGTTAGGTGGTAGGTTTCTCAGGCTCAGAGCTGGGCTGCAGTGGGGCAGTGGGAGGTGACAGGTGTGGTGTGGTCATCACTGTACCTCCAACCTCTGTGATATATGGCTTTGGGCACCTCCAGGCAGCCTTGTCCAGGTGCTAGTGGGTGACGGGGGACAGACTTCCCAGAGCCTGCTTCCAGAGGACAACTGTAAAGTCACCGGCTTGCCCTTCCTGACCCTGTCCTGGGTCTGAGGAGGCCGATGGCAGTGTGCTGGAGCTGTGGCGGGCCTGGCGTGGGGATGGGCAGATACAGCCCAGGAAGCCTGGCTCTGGCGTGCCAGGGTACCTCTTCCTCCTGCCTCCTACTGTTCCTGCAGCGAACCACAGCATATCCCTCTATTTTCTTGCTGCTTCAAGGCCTAGACCTATGGCTGGGACATCTACCGGCAAAGAGGGAGCAGGTCCCTCCCCTGGATCAGGGCAGTTTAGGCAGCTGGAAGACAGCAGCCAGGCTCCAGCCCAGCCAAAGGTGATGGAGCAGATTCCTACTGTCTCCGAACTGTTACCAGGCAGCCCTCAGTGCAGGTGTATGTGGCAGATTGGTACACAACTCTTACAGCTGTCGTATCCCGATCCCCGCACCTGTACGGCCCACAGGGTGGAGCTGTGCAGATGTGACTGAAGTTCTTGCAATGTGAGATCATCCTGGACAATTCTGCTAAGGCTTTGATGTTATCCCAAGTGTCTTCAGGTGTCTGCCAGGGGCTGGGGCAGAGGTGTGGTCACCACAGGGGAGGAGGCTACTTGGAGACAGAGGCAGAACCTGGAGTGATAGGGCCGTGAGTCCTGGGGTCCTCAGGAGCTGAAAGATGCAGGAAGTCCCTCCCTGGAGTCTTCAGCGGAGGGTGACACTGGTCACCGTAGACTTCAGGCTGGAGAATCTGATTTCAGATTTCTGGCTTCCAGGACTGGGAGGGAGTAGATTTGTTTCATTTGTGAGGATTTATGATGACAACTGTGGGAACCACTGTAAGATGTTAGCCCAGCATTTTCCCTGATCAAGAAGCGGCTGCATTTCATGTCTTTGGCACTGAGAAGGAAAGGAGACAAGGTGTCACGTGTCTGGGGCTCAGAGTTCAGTCAGTTTACTTTGACAACAGGGCTGCACACTATGAGAAGGGCAGCTCAGAAGGCCACAGCCTCGTCCCTGTGACCCTCAGGAAGCCAAAGGGGTCCTGAGAAGGGAACGTGTGCAGCATGGGAAGCTGGTTCTGAGAGGCTCCTGCTGGGCTCTGAACTTCTGTCCTTTGCACAAGGGTGGACAAGCCCACTGTTGTCCCTTTCTGTGGCTGCCACCCCCACCTGTGGAAACACCTAGAGTGTTTAATGCAGGTGATACTTCCTCCACCAATGCATGCAGCCCACAGCCACCTGGACTGGCTTTAGCTCCCACGTTTTCTCTGCCTGGTACTGTATTTTGGTCTTCAGTTCCTTCCCATTATCTGCTTGCACCACTGCAGTGTCTTCAAGTGAGAATCCTCATTGGTCATGATAGGCCCACAGTTTTATCACTGGATGTAAGAAAAACCGAGGCGGGAGGGGAGGTGGGTTGCTAGTTCACATAGGGCACAGGACCATGTGCAGGCACAGTGTGAGCCTCAGTGATCCTGTCCTCTCTGGCCTGTAAACTGCTCTTCCTGCACCATCCTGTCCCTTAGCCACTGGGACCCCTGTCCCTGGGGATCCTCCCCTTCCAGCTTTGAAGGTCCCTGCATGGACCTCCCAGCTCTGATCTTGGAAGACACTGCAGCCTGGGACACTGAGGAGCTGTGGGAATGAACATGGTGTCTCTGGCTTTGCCTCCCCACTCCTCCATGGTGCTGCCTCCCATGAGCCATGACTCAGGTACTCAGCAAGAGTAATACAGGAGACTTGGTCCCCTGGAGCATGGGGCCAGGAGGACCGATGGCAGGAGCATCCTAATGTGTCAGAGTCCCAGCATTTGATGTCCTAAGAAAAGAGAGGTAAGAGTTTTGCTTTGGCTATAAAACCAGACCAGAGAACATTTTTGTGTACCTTGTTTACATTGCAGATTCAAGCTCTCATCCAGAGGAAAGGTATGGAGTAGGAACTATTTTTTTAGCTGGCTTACCTCATGCTTCTGCAGCAGGCCACATTGGTTGAACTCTGCTTTAACCATTAAGAGTTTCAAAGGCCAACTTGTAGAGTGAAAGAGCATTTTTACAATTACATGTGGTCTTTATCTTGGAGTTTCCTGGTAGCCAAGGCAAAAAGGGACAGATAGGATAATGAAATTCTCTTGTCTCATATTAGTGCATATAGAGAGCAGGTTTTTTTTTTTTTTTTTTTGGTATTCTAGTTAGGAGAATGATTTTCAAATGGCAGTCTTACTAGGAAAAAACAGTAGTTTCCAGACACAACTTCAGTGACAGCTGAAGACATAAGGAAAACCACTTTGAGATGAACACTAAACCCAGGTGGTTTGGTGTGTTGCCCTGTCCTGTTCTTAAGTGGTTCCAATGTGGGGCTTGATGAACTATGGGCAGAGGTGATTTGGGCAAGTGCAAAGCTTTTCTCCAGGACAGTGAAAAGAAGACTGAGGGCGTATCAGCCACAAAACATTCAATTGCATTTATGTGAAATGTCCCCCACTGCAGAGGACACAGTGGCAGAAAGTTGATTCATAGTCACAGGGACCGGGGGGAGGGCAGGGAAGTAGAGAGGTGGTGGCTAAAGGGCTGGTTTTCTTTGAGGACATACAAATGTTTGAAAATCAGTTAGGGTGATGGATGCTCACTGAGTTGTATTCTTCAGATGGGTGGGTCGTGTGGTGTAGAAATTCATCTCAAAAAATTTTTAAAAAAGAGAGACAATTGACTGACACGGCTGCTGCATGGACATGGTTCCGGGTTGATGCCTAGAGTACAGAATAGTTCATCTGCTTGGGGCATCTTGGTGTGCTGCTGCGAGCCCCTAGAGCTGTGACAATCCTGGAGACCCCTCGTATCCAGTTGCTGCCAGAGTGTACCACCCTCGCCATCCCTAGGTCTGTGATGAGTGCTGTTCATGTACTTGCATCACAGGGTGGGAGAGCAACAGGGATCAAGTCGCATTTTGTTACCAGGAGGCCTGAGCATGGGCTTCAGGAATGGAGCAGATTGGACCCTTGTGACACACAGAGCCCACACCAATGTGTGGCAGTAACTGAGCAGAATGAGTTACGAGCTGGTGTCCAAGGGCATCTGAATTTACTGTGCCTTGTAGATGAAATCTTTTGAGAAGGCGACACTAGGGGGTTGTGCATGCAAAGAGAATTAGAGTAGGTAAATATGCACAGATGAAAAGAACCTTATAGCAAAGCCAGGACACTTCTTGTGTGTGAGACTTGGATAAGCCCATATCATTTGTAGATGGTTTTACAGAACAGCCTTGGGGCGGAGTCTCGCTCAGGCTTGTGGAGCAAGGGCAGGGAGGCTCTGATATCTGTCATAGCCCTTGGGTTCCTGGATAAAACTTCAGCTGCATTTCAGTGAAGCACTGAAAGGAGAGTAGAACTTGCTGATCAACCCCTTTTCTTGATAAGAACACGGGATCATCAGAGAATGTTATTTACCCAAACAAGAAGATCCTCACCTGTTTCGAACTGTTCAAGAGAAAACTCAAGGTGTGCGGTTGAGTCAAGCTGCGTTGTCTTTCCTCTTTTCTCTCTTTAGCTGCTGACATTTTTGTTGTATTACAAATTCTCCAAGATTTGCCTGGGTGGTCGCCAGTCTTTTGGAGGCATACCGTTTGCCATGGCTCCCTAGTGGTGGTTATGCAGATAATGTCATTTACCTATCTGTCACAGGTATAGCCAGGATGAGCGGAGGTACTGCCTCCTCTGGATTTTGCTAAGTATTTATGCTTCTCTCTCTCTCTCTTTTAAAATACTTACTCTCTCCTTGTGATATAACCTTGCACATCGTCCTTCTGCACCCACCCCTTTCTGAGTGCTTTTGGAGAAGCGGGTGCCTGTAATTCTAGCACCCTGAGAGGCTGAATCAGGAGGATCACAAGTTCAAGCCCAGCCTAAACAATTTAGACACATACTGCAGCCCTATCTGGAAAAAGAAAGAAATTGTTAAAAAGGCTGGGAATATAGCTCAGGGCACATGCCCTGGGTCCAGTCCCCAGTACTAAAAGAAAAAAAAGCTGATTCAAAATGATACTTAACTGAACAAGAGAGGAGGGTCTAAGCCAGGGGCCATGGAGTATCTGGGCCTCTGGTGTACAGCTTAGCCATTGTCCAAACTCATCATCCTGTCCCATGCATGGGACTTTGCAGAGAGGGAGGAGGGCGAGGGAAAGCACAGGTGGATGATCCAATACATAAACCCTATGTTAGCTCCCTCTGCACTGCTTGCTGCCTTTCAGGGTGTATAAGCATGTGTCCTGTGGAGTGAGAGTGCTGGTTTACCCCCCCCCCCACATTCATGGCAGGAATAGTACTTTGGGAGGAGGTGGGCATCTAGGAGTGTACCACTGCTGCCATCCTCTAGGGCCAGGCCAAGGAAAACACAAGACTGACTGAGGCTTAGACTGGAGCCACCTTGGAAGAGACAGCGACACCTGCCTCAAGGGACCCATCCCTCGGGATCCCAGTTTTCCCTACGAGTGCCAGGATCCCTGGCAGGGAACCAGGGTGTGGTGCGGAGTACACCCACCTCGGGGCCCTGTGCTGTGGCCCCACTGTGGGAGGAGCCTCGTGTTGCTTTGTCATGTGGGATTTTGTCTGAGAATTCAACACCAGGAGCAGTATGGATCCCTTGCCATCCAAGCTGACCTCACAGAGGCCTCATGGGATCTTCTTTCCTGCCATGGGTGACTCCTGTAGGACCCATCACCTTGATCCTATAACAGTCACTCTGCTGACACCCACCATGTCACCAGGTTGGCAGGTATCCTCTTGATCTCTCCTGCATGGCATGTGGATTTCCATTCTTTTACAAACATTCTCGTAAGTTGATCCAGATCAACCCCTACCCCCACCACACAGTTCTGCTCTTTACACCCATAGCCATGCTGGGACAGTTGCGTCTAGGGCCCCATAAGGCCACCATTGGATCTGATGTTTTTCTCAGGATTTTCAGATTTCAGCAAGCAGTTGTAGTTAACAGCCCATGTGTCACCATAGCCACATGGTGTCGTTGGCAAAGGTACATGGGCAGGGCCAGGAGAAACTAGCCCCGGTCCCCAGATGTCCCCCCATGGAGTCATGGGTAGCACTTAATTCTCCTCCAAGCAAAGGTATAGACAACACACACCAAGCTCCCCCAGAGCCTTGGTGTGCAGAGTCTTTATAAGGGTAGTTACAGACATGGTTGATCAGAGCCCCTGGCCCCTCTGGTAGTCACACTAATACTATGCAGCCTGTGGCCCCCACTGTAAGTCCTATCGACACAGACTGTGATGTGGCCCAAGGCCCCAGGTATACACGGGCACTGTTTCTAGGCAGGACATTCCAAGGGCTCCAGGTACTGAGGCTTCCTTTGGACTGCGGAGGGTTGGGATAGCACAAGCCTGCCGCAGTGACCTTTTACCACCAAGCATACCTTTGTGACTGGGCTCTGGTCCCAGTTGACCTCTCTGGTGTAGAGTATTTGTGACTGTTTTCTGGTTGCCAGAACAGCGATGATTATTGCACTTACGCTGTGGGAGCGCTGGGAGATGGAGTTGGTAACAAGTGCTACAGTTTCAGTGGAGGCTTCTGGTCTCATTGCTGCCACCAGCAGCTGCTTGGGTTAGCCCTTCCCAGTCTCCTTCATAAGTGTAGACAGCTCTGTGCTAGTGTGGTAGGAAGGCTTCATTGTGTCCCTTATGGTGCCCACAGAAGTGAGAAAGTCCTCTTTCTTTGGCGTTCACCAAATCCAGTGCCGGGTTTCCTCTTTGAAGGGTGGTGGTCTGCTTGCAGCTTCCAGCCGAGGGCAGGGGTTTGGCTCACAGACTGCAGCAGTTGAGGGAGTGTCTTTGCAGGTGTGACCTCAGCAGGCATCCCTGTTTCATCCCTGCTCTATTATTTTATTCTGGGTTCTGTGCACTGCTATCCCCTGGAGGGTCTCTCCTCAGATGGGTGCTTTGTACTCTCTGGGCCCATGCTGGTCAACCTTTCATTGGTCACTATGGCCTGACCTTATGGCCTGACCCTTGAGCAAGTCTGGGGGGCCAGGAGGCTGTGGCTACCCCTACCTCATGGAGACAAACCTGCATGGAAATTGAGAGATAAAGAGGATCCCCTGCCAGAACCCTTGGGGTTATAAATACCAGCATAGAAAACTTCCAGGGAGCAAATATTGCAAAGTAAAACACTCTGCACAGAGTTGGAGTCAAGCAAGTGCATCTTGCAGAAGCAGATCAGAGGCCAGAGAACACCGAGGGGACCTGGGTGGGACCTGGAGTAGCTGCTCTGTCCCTGTGCTTTCCCTTTGTCACCTGACCAGAGGGCTGCGATTCTCTCCCTTCTCTTCTCCTGGACCTGCTTTCTGCAGTGGCATGCTGCCATCTCCCTGCATGCAGCCCTATCATCCTAACAGACAGAGGTCCCCAGAGCCACAAGTGACCCGAGCCGTTAGAGTCTGATTTCTCTTTCAGTACCCTGCAAGGATGGAGAGGCAGGCAGGAACCAGGGGTGATGGGCTGGGGACAAAGTATTTGGTCAGGAGCCATGGAGACCAGGTCAGCACAGACTGTCTGATGTGGCTGATGTGTCAGCTCACTGAACGGCACCGTGATTAAGAATGTTTCCGGCATGGCTAGGTGCCACCACCCACCCCACGGAGCTTGTCTCAGCCAACAAGATAGGACGTGCAGGCACTGCCACGGTCTGTGGTCCCCCAAATGGCTGCCACAGTCCACACATCCACTAGACACTGCCACAGTCTGTGTGTCCAATAAAGTCTGTGTGTTGGGAACTCCATCCCCGGTGCCACAGTAATAGGAGGTGGGGGGTGGGAGAGGGAACTGGAATGTCTTGGCTCTGCCCTGGTGGAGGAGTCGATGTCCTTATCCCAGGAAGGAGTGAGGTATGGAGACAGTGGCTTGTTAGGAAAGGAGCCTCTTCTTGTTCTTCTCACCCTCTGCCATGTGAGGACACAGTATGATCTTGGACTTCCAGCCTCCAGAAGTAGGAGGAGTGAGTCTCTGTTGTTTGTAAACTACCCAGCCTGTGCTATTCTGTTACAGAACAGAGCAGACTAAGGATAGGTTCTTGCACATTGGAGGTCACAGCCACCTCTGGGTCACCCGTGACCTC
This sequence comes from Dinomys branickii, assembly GCA_004027595.1. Lineage (NCBI taxonomy): Eukaryota > Metazoa > Chordata > Mammalia > Rodentia > Dinomyidae > Dinomys > Dinomys branickii. The sequence goes on along the minus strand of PVLD010029001.1, from coordinate 6,829 downwards.
ACACTTACAAGTATGACTTGAGGGTGCTTGGTCCCTGGTGGCCACCTGCTCTATGAGATGCCCCTGGAGGTCCATGGCTGTACAGCGTTTCCTGTATCAAAACATCTCATGTTGCCACCCATAGAAAATTTGGAAAACAGAAAAAGGCCAGTTACTCATCTCAGTGTCTCTGTCCTGGAAGCATCTGAGCTGTTCCCTCCTGGATGGTCTCGCCAGGCAGCATGGTGCTTATCCCTGCCTTTTGTGTATTTCTGGTCTTCACCAAGGAAGTGATGGTTGGACTCAGTTTAAAGGCAGCAGGCAGTGTAGCCATCTAGGTAGATTCAGGGTCCTGAGTGCAGAGAGAGCTTGGGTTGTGCTCTGGCTGGTTCATTGCTCATTGGAGATCACTGCTGTCAGCTCATTGAGTAGATTCGCCATGACCATCATGGCATCTAAACAGAGTGGACACAAGGTGGTGAGCAGTGGGTGTGAAATGTCCAAGAACTCAGCAAAGTCTGAGGGCAGGTGCCAATGGCTTTTTGAAGTGATGGGAGATACCCTCTTTCCTGGGACTGGGAGTCTACCCTCCAAAGCAGAGATGCTTGTGCTGTGATGCCTTGGAATCCCATGGTTTTGTGAAGTCAGATTGTTAGCAGCTGGTCCAGTGGTTGGTGTGGAAAAGTGAGGGGATGGGAGAGATGGATGGGCATCCAGTCTGCAGGCTGCACGCAGAGTGATTTACTAATTGACTTTTCATTTTGGATGAAAGTGTCATGCCCTATTAATTCTTTCTGGCTGTCACATTACTGTCTTCTCTCTGGGTCCAGGCAGGGACCTGTATTTTGATTGCTTATGTGTCCTCATTACAGGCCCTGCCATGTGATGGATGCTCAGTAAATATTTGTTGAGTGAGCCACTGAACAAAGTGAGCACACAAATTCACTTAAAAATAGATTTTTCCTCCTCTGTGTTATGACCACAAAACCAGAGATCTCAGAAACATATTTGTAATAGTTGAGATCTACTAGACCCCCTTTGGGGGCTGGTGACTGAAGATGGATATGTATGACGGCAGTGGGAGAAACTCCTAAGTGCACAGCAAAGGGCACATGGCAGATTACAGCCAGGGAAAGAGAATTGCTGTGAGCCATGCACACAGCATTTAATGTGGTTTAAACACGGCTGCCCACTGCAGAGATACTTTGGCAGCTCCTTTGAAAATTAAATATAGAATTGACAGCAGTTGCCCTCCTGGGTGTATACCCAAGAGCAATGAAGACATTTGTCTACACAGAAATTTCCACATGGATTTTCCTAGCTGCATTGTTCTTCATGGCCAAAATGTGTAATCAGCTCAAACGCTGGCAACTCATGAGAGGATACACCGATGTGGTTTGTCCAAACAGTGGAGCGTGACTCAGCTATGTAAATGAACAGGTCCCCAAGACATGCTACAGTATGAGCAAACCTTGAGGACACTGTGCTAAGCCAAAGCTGCCAGTCACAAAAGGCTGCATAGGATCAGGTTCCATTTATATAAAATGTCCAGAATAAAAGGATCCACTGAGAAAGACAGCAGGTTTGTGGTTGCCAAAGTTGTGATTGGGGGATAAAGACAAACTGCTGATGGATGTGAGGCTTCTTTCAAGGGTGGTAAAAGTGTTCTGGATTGGGTGGTGGTGGTAGTTACACAACATAGCTTTAAAAAATTGAAATTTGACACTATTGAATGATTTATAACCGTACTTTAGTACTCAGCTGCTTTGAACCTCATCAAATTTGGCCATCGGTGCATTTTGACATGAAACTTTCATTCTGGTATTCATTATTTGTTTGGCACTTGACCCACAAGCTAAAAGTTACCAATGTCAATTGCCTCCTCATTTGCTACCCTTTCCAGCCCAAACCATTTACTCACTACTTGTCATTTTGGTGCTCCTCCTCCCTCCCGGAAGCAATTAAAGATGAGTACCAAAGGACTGCTGTATGCTCTTTCAATTTTATGTCATGATAAATTGCTGAGAAAAAAACAACAACCTTAAAAAAAAACTTGTATCTCTTTAGGAAGAGTCAGATGTTTTGAAATGAAATGCTATTTTCCTGGGCAGAGGGCATCCCCCCCTAGCATTCTGCTGTCTTCTCAGATACTCCTACTGCCTTCAACTCTGTCCCAAGCAATGTGTCCATTCTGGGAAGGTTCCCCACTGTCCCTCTCAGCTACAGGTGATTGGAATTATGCCCAACAAGGTGCAGTGCCCATGGAACTAACTCCTTCTACAGTCCCCAGTGACCTGATGTACTTCAGGGGCATTTGAGGGGGTGCAGTGGTGTGGATGTCTGGACAGTGTCCCTGATTTGTCACATCTGTCTTACAGCCACTCCTTGAGGCTGCAGCTGCCTTCTGCAGGCTGCCACATGGAAGAGAATGGACTGTTTAGATCCTTGTAGATGAGACCTGTACAATGTGGCCATGAGCTCTATTTGGCAGAGCCCTTAGCCAAGAGCCTCGTCCACATAGGTCACGTTTCCTTTGGGTCTAGCTCCTGCTTGCCTATGTGCTGGGAGCTGCAGGTCCTGGCTGCTTCCACGTTGTCACTGTGTATTTTAACAGTGTAAGTTGTTTTCTTCAGTATGGTTGCATCCAATGAGTCTGACTTCTGCTGTGGCACTGGGGTTCTCACAGAAATACAGTGTTCACCTCGTAGTTTAGTTTACAGAGGACAAATGTTTACTTTGTAAGGTGGGAATTAAGGTTCCCATTTTATAGGTAGATGGCAAAAGCTCAGAGAGTCTGGGACTCTCTGAAAGTCACACAGCAAATGGCAGAGCTAAGATTGAGCTACAGCTCCTGTGGGTAAGTGATGAACCTGATTTCTCCAGACCCCCTGGCCTGGTGCACTTCTGTCTCACGGCATGGGCTCTGGGCTCCAGCATTGTATGGGGCTGGGGCTGTATCAGTTGTGGTAGAGTTGGTGGCTGAGGCAGAGTCAGGTAAAGTACAGGGAAATGAATAAGACATGATCATGGGTGCTGGGCTCTGTGCCACTGACACTTAGAGCTACAGTGCATGAGCCCACCACAGACATGTGACCCACAGAGGCCACAGCCACATCCACAGAGCCAAGAGCAGCTCTGTCTTGGGCAGCCCACTGCCTTCCCACCTTGCTTGTCTACAGACATAGGCTCCACCTTGGATGGTGATTTCTGCCTTTTGAATTTTGTACAAGGCTATCCCCTGGACAGGGAAAGGGGGCTGGGAGGACCAACAGTCAAAGTCTCTGTCTTTAGCCCTCTTACTCTGAACCACAGATGGGTCAGGGCTTGGGGTCTGAAGAGTTGGCCATGGTCTCCTCTCAGAGCTGGCAGACAGTAGACAGGGGAAGGTTCTGGATAGCTCTCTGAGAAGAGAGATTCCAGACACTTTCTTGAAAGCCCCTTTGGAGACAGACTTCTGTTGCCATGTGCCAGTCTACAACCGAAATGGGATATCCACATCCCAGTTTCAGGCCATGCAAGGGGGAAAGATCCTAAGGTTATGGTCTTGTTGGGAAGTCTGCCAGCCAGGGGGTCCCTGTGTCCACGCAGATCCTTTTACAACATTCATGACACATAAAGGCAAAAATGCAAACTCAGATCTCTGTCCTTGAAGGCCTGGCACAGGCCAACCTGTGAGCACACTAGTACTTAGCAGCATAGTTAGGGACCACTGTGGCCATCGTTGGACTTAGACTCCCATCCTGAGCAAGGTCCCAGGCAGGGTGCCACTCTGCTTCCCTGGATGGGGTGGGAATGAAGCCCCGTTGCTCTGGATACCCCATCCTGTATGTTATCTTTCTGTTGCTGACCAAATACCTGATCCTTTTTAAAGACCTGATCTTTAAGGAAAATGAACGTATGAATTGTGGGGAACACAGTTCCATTCGTCATGCGGTTGTTGGCTGGGATGGCTGGATCAAGTGAAAAATCATGCCTAAGGTACTCGGAAATCACAACATAGAGAGACCCCCAAAGCCGTAACATCCACCAAATGTGTCACCACCAACTCCTAGAGTAAACAGGGTAAGTATTCAGGTAACTTAAGGAGAAGTTAATTGTGATTCATGGTTGCTGAGAATTGAGTCCATAATCAGCCGGCTCCACACAAAAATAGAGTGGCAGAAGGACACAGAGGAGGAAAGCTCATCCCATGGCATCTAGGAAGCAAAGAGCATGGGAAGAACCTAAGCGGAAGTGGCCAGGGACCAGATATAGTCCCTGTGTCACACCTCCCTGACCCACCGAGACACACCCAGAAGTATGCTTTACTAATCTCCTGTATCTTCCAAGCTAGTCAAGTTGACAATCAAGACTGACCATTACAGTTTTCAGTTTTTAAAAACAGTCTTTTCAGCATCAAATCTCATGTCTGAGTCAATCACCCCACTGTATATTTACAGGGGCTGGCAGGATTCATTGGTTAGGCACTCTTTAATATGAAATAGGAACAGAGGCAATGTGGAGAAATGAAACTTATAACTGGATTCCACCTGCTGTGGGAGTTGGTTTCTGTTTTCATGTCTGACTTTAGGATTAGTCACCATGGATTCACAAGATATTGGCCTTGAAGAAAGCAATTAATGGCCAAGCAATTTGGACCTCTCATCCCAGCAACCAGGGTACCATCCATGGGCTAGGTTTTCTGCTGGAACCCAAGGGTGACGTGTGATCCTTGCCTCATATGACTGGTTGTGGCTCCGCGGATCTCATGGTAGCAGGAAGAGCTGCTCTCCTTCAGCCCCTAGTCACGTTCTGGAAGCCCAGCTTATTTTGTAGAGACTGAATCTGCAAGCAGTTTATTAGGAAGTGTGTAGCTAACTTCTCCAGCAGCCTATTTCCTTTGAATTGCTTTGCCTTTCAGTAAACAGTTTAGTTTCTTCCGGACTGGCTCTGAAGACACTTGATGATCATTCCATCCGATGAAATGGTCATTCCATCCTCCACAATTGCTTGTAAATTTTCTTTAACTTTATTGGTTATTGCAGTTCTATACTCTCTGCATCTCTCTGGCTAGGGCTGTGTCTTTCATCTGTGCTTGTCCCTTAGATCTGCCAGTTACATCAAGCTTATGAATAGATTCCACTTTTATTTTTAACATGTTCACAGTGGGGGTATAATAAGTATGTCTTGCTGCTAGGCAGCTCAGAACCACTGATAGTACATCCCTGACTATCCCGTCAGATGGCGTGGGGCAGTCCTGCCTGATGAGGCAGTCATGCATGTACCACCACTGATAAGCCAAGCCGACAGGAATGTAATAAATGAAGTGACTTAAAGAAGATATAACCCTGGAATAATAGATACAATGAGAAGTTGGTGGTGGCTAAAGCTGGTGCTGTGCCCCTGCCTACCTCCCTGAACACTCCCTGGCCCCTGCTTCTTGCCTTACTCCTTAGTACGGATTCTGAGTCAGTTGATGACATTGACTCTGGCAGATGCCCATCACTGAGTTGTACCTGAGAGTATTTGGCATCCCATCAGAGAGCCACCTACATAAAGAATCCTTGGATATGGCCTCAGTGGCCACCATGAGCACAAAACTTGTCTCTTAAGTTACCTGAATACTTACCCTGTTCACTCTAAGAGTTGTTGATGACACATATGGTGGTGTTAAGGCTTTGGAGTCTCTCTATGCTGTGATTTTCCAGTAGCCTAGGCATGATCTTGCTTTTTGCCCAGACATCCCAGCCAGCAGCCTCGTGATGAATTGAACTGTGGCCTCCACAGTTCACATGTTCACTTTACTTGGTGATCAGATCTTTAAAGAGGTGATCAAGTTACAGCGAAGCCACTGGACTGAGTGCTAGTTCAACAAGACTGGTGGCCTTGTAAGAGAAGATTAGGACCTGGACATACGGAAGGACTATGTAAGGACATGGACACAGAAACATCAGAACACCATCTACAAGCCAAAGAGAGGCACCTGGAGCACCCTTCTCTACCTTGCAGACAAAGCCCACCCTGCTGTCACCTGTGCCTGGACGTGGATCTCTGGCACTTCAAGACAACAGGTATCCGAGATGAGCTTCCTGGCCTGTGGTGCCTTATTACAGTGGCCCTGGGAAACATATCTGGCACTGAGGGAACTAGGGAGGCTGGAGTCATCCCAGGGAGCAGAGTAACGTAGGTGGGATCTCTGGTCCTGCCTGCTACCATAGAGACCTTGACCTTGGGAGAATGGTGACTGTTTCCAGGCCTTAGTTTTCTGGTGTTAAAATGATGATTTCAGTGCCCCTTCTCTCTAGGGTCATGAGGTTAGATGTCCTGCTGTGGTCTATCCTAATATATGGACTATCCTTACTGACTGCAAGTGAGGCCAGGACAGGAGTATCTCCAGGGAAAGAAAAGGTCCCCTTTGACTTGGAATTCCTTCAGGGCTATGTTGTGGTGATTCTGTGGGCTGGGTTTCCATGTGGGTCAGTGGAAGCCCTCAGCCTGTTTCTGGGAGTTACCACTGTCTTGAGTCCTGTGTGTCTTGTCTGAGAGGCTCATGATGTGGAATGGGAGCCTCGCTGTCACAACACAGCTCCATGTGCTTCAGTGCTGCCTCAAGGCTGTGGACTAACAAGGCAGTGGCTAGAGAAAGGACTTATCCCACCCTTTTCTGTAGTCGTTTCCAAATATGCAGGTCAGAAGAGCAGGCTACACCGGCTTCTGTTTGAATTAGGTTATTAACCTTTGAGAAGAAACGTCCCTCCCTCAATGCTGTCAGACTTTGCATAGGCCCTTCAGCATTGCCTTGGCCACTGCAGATAATTTGATTAAGTCAGCCTGATTGCATTCTCTGGTTCTTTCTCTTGTCACTTTTATG
>PVLD010029000.1:0-18621 GCA_004027595.1 Dinomys branickii | reverse complement strand
CCCCCCGTACATGTCTTTCTGAGTCTGGCTTAACTTAAAATGATGATCTCCAGATGCATTTGTTTTCCTGTAAATGGCACAATATTCTTTTGAATATGACTGGATAATACCACAGTGTGTGTGTGTGTGTGTGTGTGTGTGTGTGTGTGTGTGTGTATTTTATTCATTCACCTGTTTATTGGCGCCTAGGCTGGTTCTATAGCTTGGCTTTGTTGTGAATTGTGCTGCAGTAAATACTGGTATGCAGGTATCTGTATGGTATTCTTCCTGTAGGTATACAGTAATACCTTGGTTCATGAATGCTTTGGTAAAATTTTGCTTCCATTTGCAAACTCTACGTCAGGTGACAGGTCCTCTGCCTGAGACCTGCCCAGACCTCATGGTGACAGTCCAATGCTGAGTTACAGTGGTGCCTAGCTCCTCTTTTCCCAGAAATCCCTGTAGTTTCTTCTCAGCTTCCTTGCCTGTGCACACCAATAATGATCCAGTCTCCCTTCAGCATGTTATGCTGAGCAGCCTACGTCAGCTACCCTGTGTCCCCTCCCCTCGGGGTGCATATAAGCTTCAACCCTCTCCTTTGTCTTCAGAGAGCCAGCACAGCTGTCTGGGTGGTGATCCCTCCGTGCCTGCATTAAACTTTTATCTCTTGCTGTTTATATCTCTCTCCTCCTCTGTGTCCATCGTATTAGATTGAGTACCTCATTTTACCTCAATCAACAAACATGAACACAGCCATCTTCCCCACTCTGATGTGTGGTTTCACTTCCTGTAATTGAGATCATGGTCATAGGCAGCCCTCTGTCCACTTGCTATTAAACTTTTTTGTGTGCTTTGTAGCACATACACTGGTGTATAGTACAGTGGCATCTCAGTTTACAAACACTTCTGTTTGTGAACAATTTGGTTGGCAAAAATTTTCCTTCTGTTTGCAAATTCCACATCAGTTAACAAACATAACCAAAGCCATCTACCCCCACACAAATGGGTATGTGGCCATCTCCTCCAGAGTCATGGAACGAATTAAGTTTGTGAATCGAGGTACTACTGTATTATTCAACCTAGTGTAGCTCAAAAGAATGTGCAGAGCAAGCACAGTGGTAAAAAGAAAGTTCAGAGAGGTAATGAAGGTAATCAGAGTGTGCGGAGCAGTAATAAAGGTGACGAGAATGCGCAGAATGATAATCAAGGTAAACAAATGCAGAGCAAGAATGGTAAGAAGGTTTTGAAAAAAATAACCATTGACTTGATGAAGAAAATTATAGAAAAGCATGAGCTTGGTATTCACGTGACTGCTCTGGCCTCAGACTACAAGATGGCAAAGTCAACAGTCTTGGGCCAGTGATGTAGTACAGTGGCACAGCTCCTGCCTGGCAAGTGCAAGGTCCTGAGTTTGATTCCTGGTACTAAAAAAACCAAAAAGACAAAGTCAACAATATTGACTATTTTGAAGAATAAAGATATAAAGATGTCACCAAAGGAGCTGATGTGGCAAAAGAGGTAATGACGTTAACTAAGAATAGGACACAAGTTCTGGAAGAGGTGGGAGGACTTTTGTTAGTGTGGTTGAGTGAGAAACCCCTGGCAGGTGATAGCATTAGTGAAGCTATGGTCTGTGAAAAAGCCAGGAAATTGCACAGTGATTTATTGCACTACAGGTGCAACCAGTGATGAATTTAAAGCCAGTAGAGAATAGTTTGATAAATTCAAGAGAAGTGGCATCCACAGTGTGGTGAGATACAGTGAGGCTTCCAGTTCTGACAGAGTCACTGCAGAAGCCTACAAGAAAGAATTCATGGAATTAACAAAGGCAGTATCACTCAAGTATGATGAAGACTGTATCATTCAAGTATGATGAAGTAGGGCTTTTGTGGAAGATGATGATGAACAGAACTTATATCACACCAAGGAAAAGGCACTGCCAGGGCACGGGCAATGAAGGACAGATAGGACCTTTTGTTGTGTGTGAATTCAAGCACTGACCTGAAGAGTAAACCACTACTAATGTATCATTCCCAGATCCCTTCTGCATTCAAGGAATAGAATATGAATAAGGCTAGACTATGTGTCATGTGGCGGGTCAGTACAAAAGGTTGGGTCATAAGGCATTTGTTTGAGCAGGCTGTGGTGGTGTATGCCTGTAATCCTAGCACTTGGGAGACTGAGACAGGAGGATCACTGTGAATTCGAGACCAGCCTGGGCTACAAAGTAAGTTCAAGGCCAGCCTGAACTGCATAGTGATATCCAGTCTCAAAAAGCCAAAAAAAAAAATGAAAGAAAAAAACTAGGCAGTTGTTTGTGGAATGGTTGCACCATTAAAAAAAATCCTTCTGACAACCAAGTGCCTAAAAGGTACCTTCTTAGGGACAGTACCCTAGTGTACTCTCTAGCCTTAGTGGATGATATGGATGCTGATTGTGGCTTCATAAAGGTCAAGTACAATCTTCCCCCAACATGATACTTCTTATGCAGCTCATGGACCAGCAAATCATCTGTAGCTTCAAGAGGCTATCCATAAAGACACTGTTCATCAAGTACTTTAATGTCACTGAAGAGACGTCCTTGACTCTCAAACAGTTTTTTAAGAAACATTTCAGTGTGCTCTACTGCATCAATCTCATTGAAAAAGCCTAGGAAGATGTCCTGTACTGGACCTTAAAGTCAGCCTGGAGGAAATTGTTGTCAGAATGTGTTACTAAATGTGACTTTGAGGGAGCGGATGCTCAGGTAATGGAGGAAATTGTGTGCATGGGCAACAATATGGGTCTGGACCTTGATGGAGGAGTCATAGAGCAGCTTATTGAGGACCATAAGGAAGAGCTGATGACTGAAGAACTTGCTGAACTCGAGAACAAGCAGCATTCCACTGAGCAAAAGGAAGACAGGAGGGGAATAGCAGTGATGTGGTAAAATCTATTATGGAAAAATGGAATGAGTGCCAGGATTTCTTTGAGAAACACCCCTCCAACATAACTGTAACGAATGGAGTGTTGACTTGATCAACGATAATGTGGTCTCTTACTTTTGAAGGGTTCTGCAGTGCAGGACAAAAAAAAAAAGTGACATTAGACACATTTTTCGTAAAAATTGACCCTGCAGCTAAGAGACAAAGAAGAGAGGAAACCCCTAAATGAGGTTTCCTGAGTATCCTTATCTCGGGGTCTCTCCCTCCAAAACAATAACGTCCTCTCCACCCACCTTTCTGTCCTCCATGCCAGAAGTCACCTCAACCAAGCCTAGTGTTCTCTTTCTTTATACTGTATTGTATTTGTTTCATTTTTTTGTGGTTAAAAGTAAATATGCTTCAGAATCTTACTTACATTGAACCTTAGGGGGAAAAATTGATTGATTTGGCAACTAATTTTTTTAGCAGCCAATTCGGTTTACAACCAAATGAGTTCTTAACCAGAATTGTGGAATAAATTTTGTGAGCTGAAGTGTCACTGTTTTCTAAGGAGTGGTGTAGCTGAATAAAATGATAATTCTATTTTTAGTTTTTTGAGGAGCTTCCATAGATTTCTGTAGTGGCTATACTAATTTACATTCTCACCAGTGGTAAACAAATTTTCCCTTTTCCCTGAATCCTTGCCAGTTTTTATTGCCTTTTGTATTCTTCGTGGTAGCCATTCTGATTGGGGTGAGATGGAATCTTAGTGTTGTTTTGTTTTGCACTTCCTTCATGGCTAAAAGTGATGAGTAGTTTTTCTTGATGGCTGCTTTTAGTTCTTTTGAGAAGTGTCTGTTCACTTCATTTTCCCATTGATTGAACTGTTCGGTTTTTCTGGTATAAGTTTTTTGAGTTCTTCATATATTCTAGATACTATTCCTCTGTTGGAAGAGTAGTTGGCAGAATGACAGTCTTCACACTAGAAAGATTAGAAGAAATTCCAGAATTCATATGAAAACACCAAAGACCAAGAATAACCAAAGCAGTCCTAAACAGGAAGAGCAAAACTGAAGGCATCATGATACCTGGTCTGCAACTATACTGCAAAGCTGTAATAACTGAAACAGCATGGTATAGTAGTACCTTGGTTTATGAACACCTTTGTTTGTGAAGAGTTTGGTTCACAAACAGAAGTGTTTGGCAAAATTTTGTTTTGCAAACTCTGCATTGGGTGATGAATGTGACTGTGGCCATCTGTCCCGTATAAACACAAATGTGGCCATCGTTTCCAGAATTGTGAACTGAGGTACCGCTGTACTAGCACAAAAGTAGACACAGACCAATGGAATAGAACAGAGGACACAGAAACATGCCAGTGTGACAATAGTCATCTGATTCTGTACTAGGGAGCCAAAAATGTTGGAGGAAAATACAACCTCTTTAGTAAATGACAATGGGGAAACAGCATATCCACTTGTAGATGATTGAAATTAGATTCCTGTCTCTCACCCCGTATAAAAATCAATTCAGAATAGATCAACCTAGGTATAAGATCTGAAACTTTGAAACTGCTAAAAGAAAACATAGAGGAAGCACTTGAAATCATAGGGACAAGCAAAGCCTTTATGAATAGGACTCCAGTAGCACAGGAAATAATAGCAAGAATCAATAAATGGGACTACGTCAAATTAAAAACCTTTTGCACAGCAACACAAATAAGACTGAAAAGTCAACCTACCATGTGGGCCTTTTAAAATTTATGAGCATTTATTTTATCCAAACACTTCTGATAACTGTGCTATTAACAAATTGAGGAGAAAGTTGGTTTTATCTTACCTAAAGTAAGCTCATCATGATTTTTTTTCTGTTTGGAGGACTTGGTGTTTTAAATTTTGGAAGTAATCTCCTCTGTCAGCCTTACTACAAATGCCTTTGGCTATACTTGATTCTTCATTCTTGTTAAAACAAGCTCATGTCAGAGTACAAAGCACTGCTTACAGAAACATGATGTGTCTAGTGAGCTGTGAGGAAGAGGCATTTCAGGGTAACAAAAGATATGAAAGTGACTTAAACCCTATAGTCACATTTTCAATTTTGTGGTTTCAGTGAGGTGCATTGAACTGTAGTGAAGATATTAAATTGAAAATTCCATAGTTTTAGAAAAGGGCTGAGGAGCCAGGCATGGTGGCACATGTCTGTAATCCCAGCACTCGAGAGGCTGAGCTAGGAGGGTTGCCATGAGTTTGAGGCCAGCCTGGGTTACATAGTGAGTTCAAGGCCAGCCTGAACTACATAGTGAGACCTCTCTCAAAAAAAAAAAAAAAAAAAAAAAAAGAAGAAGAGGAAGGTGAACATGCTACATTCATAAAACTTTTTATAATATATTGTTAATATTATTTTGTTCTTAATTTCTTGCTTCAGTTTTTAAGTTAAATACCATCATACATATGTATGGGAAAAAACATTGTACTGTATATATAGAGTTCTCTGCTATCTAGTTTCAGGCATCTGTTGGGGTTCTTGGAATATATTACCTCATGAATGAAGAGGAACTATAACAATATACCAAATTCTTTAAAAGTTTAGAAAATAAGTGCATGTATTTAGTTGTTTTATGGTTTTTCTTCTGGTAAATACAGTCTTTAACGTAAAAATTTTGGAAAATAGAAAAGTATAAAATCTTGAAAGTCATCCTAATCCTGACAACCAAAGAAAATTACTTCCTTACTTTTGGTGGTGGTACAGGAGATTGACCTAGGGCCTTTACACTGAGCTGTATGCCCCACTATTTATTGTTCATTGTGAAACAGATTGGTTGAGGTCAAACTTGCAGTTCTCCCAACTCAGCCTCCAGCATGCTAGATGAGGGATGTGCACCACTTGGCCTGCCTCATTTTTATCTTTCCGATGTATACCATTGTTTTATGTTTCCCCATCTCCCTGTGTATTTACAGAATTATTTTATAAAAATTATTTCATGTTTGGGAATTTTCTTTTTTGACAGCCAGTTACGGTGTGTGTGTATTGAACGTAGAACCTCCCAAGTGCCAAGTGCATGTTCAACCACTGAGCCATTCCCGAAGCCCTCAGTTATATGTTTTTCTTTTTTGTGTGTGGGACAGTTGTTTTTGATGGAAGGGAAACAATCGTAAAGGTCTTGATAACTAGAGTATATGTAAGTCTTTTAGGTTTAGGTAAGAATGAATGGATGTCTTGGTTGAAAAAGCAATGAAGGGTATTTAATTTTACCTGCAGTGTTAAGAATCACGTAAAACATCATGGATGAAATTTTTAAATTAGAATTATTGTTGCTGTATCCACTACTTCTGGAAATTTTAAAAGATTTCCACCAGTGGATTTTTCCATTTTCTTTTAAGATAGAGTTACAAAACTATTAAGGGAAAAGAAGAGATGGTAACTTTTAAAAATTGAACATATGTGAAATCAAGCAGACCTATAGTGTTAAAGTAAGTATACTGGTTCTAACACTGTATCACAGTTTGGAAGCAATTTCAGGCCCCATCCAACTTAATAAATTTTACTTGTGCATATGAGGAATTTGACTGTTCAAAAGTTTTATAGCAAACTAGCATGGGAGACTACAGTAATGTGGTAGTTGATTACTGTTAAAAAGTGAATCTTAGGCTGGGGCTATCAGTGGCACAGTGTCTGCCCGGCAAGCACGAGGTCCTGAGTTTGATTCCCAGTACCAAAAAAAAAAAAAAGAGTGACTCTTACTATTTTTCTCATTTTATTTTTGCTTTGTATTTTTCAATCTGAAATTTCCTTATCTTCCATTTCTCTATATATTTTCATCATTTGCTATATTCCACATTATGTAGAATTAGTATCTATTTTAAAAGTCTAGTTGTTTATTGAACAACTTTAGTTTTAAAAGAGCCTTTAAAAACTTTTATGTTCTTTTTTCAAAGTTGAACATTTCATTACTATTTTACTTCTATATAATTTTAAATTTACTATTAATGTTATTATCATATTACTGTGAATAGGAGCCCCACACATGTAATCTGAATAAAATTTCCAACTCTTATAATGAAAGAAGAATTTTGTTCAGAGTAAGATGGATTAGGCAAGAATGAATAGAAGGGCTTACCAGGGAGTAAATGATATACTGTAAACACTCTAGTTGGAAATATACTTGTTCCTTTTTGCTGTAATAATTAAAATGTAAATACAATTTAGAGTGTTACTTTTAAAAGAAATTTTATTTGCATAAGAATTTCAGAAATTGCTGAGGTAAAGAAAGAAATTGATGTATATTGGATGGAATTTCCCTTCAAAATAAGCTGAAGCACTTGAAAGCTGAAAAGGTTTGTTACAACCGAGCTTCATAAATTATCCAGAAAAAAAGGGATTAGAGAGATTGATTTAACTGCATGGCACTGACAAACAAGTCATAGAGACAGTTTTACATATAAATTATTTGGATGAGTCTTTGCTTTCAGAGACAGAAAGTGAAATGTTTGTTCAGGTTTAAATCAGACTCAAAAGAGAATTTATAGTAAAGGTAGCTATGAATTATGATGCATTTGGGTACTTGTAAAACCCCAGTTTGGAAAGGAAGTGTTGTTATATCACATAAGAAGTTCAGAGGTAAGATAGATTTTATGATTGGTTGGTTTTGCATCCAATTTTCTTTATCTCTGTCCACTCTGTCATCATTATAGAATCGATTTCATTCTTTTACCTCTACAAATTGACTTTTACAGTTGTACTTTACATATGGATATGAAAATGTCCAGAGGAATAAAATTAGATTATTTTTCTCACCTGTACATCTGTTCGCAAGCAATGAAGCACTGCCTAGAGAATTGGGTTATATACCATTCCTAAGCAAATCTTGGTTGAGGGGAGTGGGCTAGGGCTTGATAATCATTTGGGGTAGACTGCAGTTATAATAGTGTAAACAACTCCTCTTAGGAAGTAGATGAATATACTGATGAAAGATTCAGAAGTAAGGATTGTAAAACCTAAGTTCCAAACCCACTACTTAAGAGCTTTGTGATTTTGGTTAAGTTTTTAAATTCTTCTAAGTATGTATTTACATATATATAAAATAGAGATGATAGTGCCTGGTTTTTAGGGATGTTTTTAGAATTAAACCAAAGAAGTAAAGCAGTACAGAATCTAACATTTGGAAAATACTCACTAAATAATAGTTCTTTGTACAGTACAATTGTTTTACATCTTCTTTGGCCTATTAGTCTGGTTTTCAATCTGTATATATGATAATAAACTTTATAAGGTCTTATAAATAAAAGAATCTGATGCTGGAAAAGTAAAAAGAGGATGGATGGAGGGGTGCAAAAGAGGGGGATTAAAATGTATTATGTATGTGTGCTAATCCCCTACGGTGAATGTAATCATTATGTAGTAAGCATGTACTAATAAAAGCCAAAAAAAGAGAAAGAAATATACTATTACATTGATGGTACTTTTTTTTTTTTGAGGCAGGATCTCACTATGCAGTTCAGAGTGGCCTCGAGCTCACTTTGTAGCCTTTGCTGGCCTTGCACTTGCAATGATCCTCCTGCTTCAGCCTCCCCACTGCTGGGATTACAAGTTGCTGCTGGCACTTTTGCTATGTACAGTAGTTTTGTACTAAAAAAACAACAAAAGACCAAAACATATATAGTAATGGAAATTGCACCATAAAGGTGCAATAATTTTATGGCACTTTACTTCTTTTGCTTTACTTGAAAATGTGTTGTAAAGTTCCTAAACTAAAGATTTTGGTCTTCCATTCCTTTTGTAGATCTGTTGTATTTTGGTAACAAAAAGTTCTGACACAAACCACTGTTGAGGGGAAGGGATTGGAGTGCAGTGAATCCATTTCATTTGTGGGTATAGAGATTAAACGTGATAGTAAAATAAAGATGTGTGGTGGGAGATCACATAACAGAATTAAATGTAATTTTCCTGATCTTTATCCTTTCGTCTTCCTATTATATTTACATAAATGCCAGAAACAGTTTTTAAAGGCTGTGCATGTCTTTGTTTCAGTGACCTTTAGAAGATTCCTTCAGCCAGGCGTGGTGCTGCATGCCTGTAATCCCAGCATTTGGGAGGCTGAGGCAGGAGGATCGTTGCAAGTTCAAGGCCAGCCTGGGCTACACAGTGAGCTCAAGACAAGTCTGAACTGCATAGTGAGATCCTGTCTCAAAAGAGAGGAAAAAAAAAATTATTTTAGGTTATTTGTAAGTTATTTTATTTTCTATTTCTGTTTTATAACCTTAAATTATCTTCCAGCTCTTTTGCCCTCCCAGTTGATGACCCCTTCTTTCATGGTCTCTATTTATATCCTCATATCCTCTGTTAATACCGCATAGTTATCCATATATATATTTATAATAGGTGTAATAATGTTGGGAAATATAATACATTAATATGATCTGCCACTAATGCAGTTTACATGGTTATGTCAACTAACATTTTAGTTTTTATATTTAGAGGGAAGCATGAAGAGAACCTGAAGTGACACATATTTTATGACAATGTGCTGTTATACTAATGACACATTTGTAATTTTTCTTAATGTAGGCCTTTGCATTTTAATCTTTTTTTTCTATAATAAAAAGTCTGGCTAAGATATAATTCTTGTCATTCTTTGGTGTTTGTAGATGGCTTGTTCAATCAGTATATCAGTCAACAGGAATATAAACCACGATGGAGTCAAATCATTCCCAAAAGCACCAAAGGTAAGTCATGCCTTCTAGATTGGGATGCTTTTTCTTTAGCATCTTAAGTCTTTTCCCAAGATAGCACAAGTGTTGTGGTACTCTGTATATGAAAAGCAGGCATTGAAAACAACATGTATATACCTTAACTAGATGGCAGAGTTACACACACACACACACACACACACACACACACACATATTCTGGTTTTTTTTTTTTTTCCCTTGTTGGGTATATCAAACTTGTACATGCTAGGCAAATTCTCTGCTACTGAACTACATTCCCAGCTGTACTTTATTTTCTTTTAAACTTTCACTTTATTGCTACAATAGAGGTTGGTCAGTTGTGGGTTTTTTTCCCACAGAATATATATTATAAGCTGCTTTCCTAAAGAATTTTAAAATTATGGCCAGGTGTAGTGGTACATGCGTATAATCCCAGTGCTGGAGAAGCTGAGGCAGGTAGATTGCTGCAAATTCAAGGCTAGCCCAGGCTACAAAGTGATTTCAAGCCCAGCCTGAACCGCATAGTGAAAAAAATGCTATCTCAATTTAAAATTAAAAGGCGGAAGTATATGTGATGTGTTCTTGAAAACTTTTAAGATCTCCAAAATTGCTCTCTAACCTTAATAGGGCTTCTTACAAAAACATGAGGCAGACCATTATAAGAGTGTGGAACTTCTAACCAGATACTGATAAAAACTAGAATAATCTAATAAAAATACAGTACTGTTGAATCTTTACAGGCTTTTATATTGAGTACCATAGTGAGTTTGGAGCCTTAAGGTTTGGGGCTTATGCATACTTACTTGACATGTGTATCCCAGAAGACATTAGATTCTGATTGGCACTGTTTTCATCAATACTTAAGAGCCTGGGTCAGAGTTTAGACTTTTTCATTAATCTATTATTTGCACGAGGGGCAGTTTTTGTCTGCTCATCTGTACTAATTGCATTATTTTCATACACAGGAAAATTTTTGTCACTTCTTGATCAGCACAAACTGCTTTGCCAGAGAGTTAATATAGTGAAAAATATAACAGTTCTTTAGTGCACTGCTTTCATTCAAGGAAGAAAAGTCTATGGGACATTTTTTACCTTATGGACTTAATATGTTACTAAAGCCTTCTCTTTAACTGTGAGAAAGCTTTCCCTTCATCATGTTAGATATAAATATGCAGAGAAAAGTTATGCTTGAACTTCCATAATTTCTGTGTTAATGTGGATATCATTCTACTTTACCAGTTATGTGTGAGGTAATTTTTTTAAAAGACAAACATATGTTTGGAAAATAATGAACGAAATATATAAAATGAAAATAAATATATTTACTTAATTAGTTCTTGGAAGTGACAATGCTGACTGGGAGGGGAAGAAGAAAAGGGCAAATGTTTAATAACATAGAACTGGAAAATCTAAAAAGCCACCTAACCATTAAAAATGAAAAAGAATTTACAGGGAATTTGTGACTAGCCATCAAGTACAGTAGTAACCAGATGGCTTGATTTTCTATCAAATTTTCAGTATATGGTCGTGTACTGTGTGACAGTGAAGATGATCCTGTAAGTTTATAAGGGAGCTAAAAAGCCCTGTCACTTGGTATTTTTACTGAACCTCTTCTGTTTTTGGG
The DNA here is from genome assembly GCA_004027595.1 of Dinomys branickii. Taxonomy (NCBI): domain Eukaryota; kingdom Metazoa; phylum Chordata; class Mammalia; order Rodentia; family Dinomyidae; genus Dinomys; species Dinomys branickii. Next base: position 7,409 of record PVLD010029000.1, on the reverse strand, counting down.
TGTGTGCATATACATAAATATTGAACCATTGTGTTACAGTTGTTTACAGTATTCAGTATAGAGCATCTCTACAACAGTGATGCGAGCCTTTTAGAGCTTTCAATGATATAAACAGCCCACTCTGGCATGCGTGTCACAGGTTCGCCACCACTCTTCTACAGGTTTGTAGGCTAGGCGCAATAGGCTTTACCTTATAGTTTGACAGGTAGTAGGCGGTACCATCTAGGTTTGTGTGAATATACTTTATGGTATTCATCCAGTGACACATTTCTTAGAACATTTCTTCATTTGTAAATGGTACATGAGTGTATAGGAACTGATGTTTTAATTGTTTTTATAAGCCCTATGAAATTAATAAAAAGGTAAAACTTTTCAATTTTACCTAAGTGAACAAGGAACCTTATTAGCCAAGTTTCAGTCAATCAGAAAGTTATTTAGAAAACATCTAGGGGCTGGGGATACAGCTGAGCATCACAACATCTACTTGGGAAGCACAAGGTCCTGAGTTCAATTCTTGGTACCAAAAAAAAAAAGAAAACATATAGACTTTCTTGTTTATATTAAGATATCGGAATTTTATAACCTTTTGAGCCATTCAAATGAAGTTATTTCTTCATTTATATAAGACTTAATGTAAAGTAGGATTAGGTATAAATACACCAGGCATTTTCCACTGATTGTTTTTACCTGCCTTCTGAGTTCTGAGTAAAAGTAAAAATCAAAGTGAAGTAAACCTTACAGTTTCTCAGTCAATATTCAGAATAGTTGATTAAATTATGTAGGGACTGATTTTTGAAATGCTGTCACAAATGTAGTAAAGAAATTATTAATATAAAACTCGATAACATCTTAGTTTTATGTAGCTGGATTTCATGGACCTTAAAACTGCTTATTATACTAAGAAACTATCTGGAATATAGACATGAGATCAGATTTTGTGATTGTTGTGTACCTTCACTTTGACACTTCAATACTGTAGTTTCAGATTTTTGTCTTAGTCTTTTGTAGAATATCCAGTATCTTTGTTGATTTATGGTGTTGTTCATAAGTAAACTGAAAATAGCTTCTTACTGCATTAATAGCTTGAAGGCAATTGAAAGGAGGGTCGCAATAATTACAAACATAGAGTTAAGTTGTACTGTTTTTTAATGAATGCTTTTACTTACTTTTAATATGTTGAAAGAGTAATTGTGGGTTGTTTTTATTGCCCAATACAGACTTAAAAGTTACTGTAGATTTGCAGTTGTTCTTTGTTGCTCTTTTAAAAGAAAATTTTATTTCTGGTTTAGGTGATGGAGAAGACAATCGGCCAGGAATGAGAGGGGGCCATCAGATGGTAATTGATGTTCAAACAGGTTGGTAATACTTGTAGTGGAAAGTAACATCTTTTGAGAAATTATGAATTGTTTTTCAAGATCTCAGTAATTCTAAGAGTTAAGGTATTATTACTCATTAGTAGTAAATTCAAGTATTACCTGCCTGCATTTTAAAATATCAGATAAAAGTGAATATACAAAAAAGGCATATACTTCTTTTTATTCATTATAAGGATTAAATGTGATTGGTTACTGCTAAGTAGCAAAAAAAAATAAGCATTGGCTATAGGCATAACCATAAACCAGAGTGTCAAGTAAGATAGGGAAGGCTGCTGCACAAATGAAGTTACCTAAAAGAAGTGTATTAATACAGCCCTTTATTTGTGTGTGTATACAAATCTATAGTTTATGTGTTACATATTCAAGGAAAACTGAAGTAATTTTGAATTTTCAGTGCACATATTTTAATACGGTAACATGAGCATTATTAGACTTAAAAATTAAGATATATCTTTGATATCAAAGTAGACAGTCAAGTGTTGAAAGATTGCTGTGATTGATATATAGATACATGTATAGATATAAGTTGGAGAAATGTTTATCTCTAGTGTTTAGAAAAGGAACTGTATTTGTGAAGGTCCTTTAAGGTACAAAGTGAAACATCAGAAGACCTGGCTGTAGAAGGCACTATTTTTTCTTTTTTTTTTTTGCGGTACTGGGGATCGAACTCAGGACCCTGCGCTTGCGAGGCAAGTGCTTATTCCACTGAGCTATACCCCCAGCCCCTATTTTTTCAATATGAAAGAGAAGAACTGCCTTGTTAGGGCCAGAGAAAGAAAGCAGAAAAACGGGGTGTGGGTGAGAAGCAGGCAGAGCCAGCAGGGTGGCAAAAATGCCACACTTTGTGACATGACTTTCTTTTTCTAACCAAAATCTTAGATGTTTTCTCTTTTAAAGTTGATTTGGGAATTTTTCTTTGTGCTTTTTGCAGTAAGTTCTTGCAATGTTAGCCAGGCTGACCTCAAACTCCTGGGCTAAAGCTGACTGCCCACCTTAGCTTCCTAAGTAGCTGAAAGTGTATACCTGCTTTGGTTTGGGAGATGGATTGACTTATGGCCTGATTTTTGTAGAAACTGGTTTGGCAGCTAGGTTTTGGGTCCAAATTGAGGAGGATGGAAGTAAGGTTGCTTCTGAGGACTGAAGTGTGTGTAGAAGTGCAAAGAAATGTAAGGAAAGATGCCCTGAGACTTAAATAAATCATAGAGAAAGCTTTGAACTTTCAAAGGACTCTGGTTGGACGTGATGGCGCATGCCTATAATCTTAGCTCTTGGGAGGCTGGACAGCAGCCAGGGCTACGTAGTGAGACCTTGACTCAAAAAGAAAAAAACAAAAAAAACCCCAAAATTCTGAAGTCATGATTCAGGTTAAGCATAAGCAGTTATCTTATGAATGTTTGTGATCCAAGAACCTGCTCAGACCTAGAGAAACAGAAGAACTCAAAACATACGATTTAAAAGTCTAATAACATCACACCTTCTTGTTTCCAGTCTCTTGCTCCAAGTACATTACTGTTCAATTCCCTTTCTTCCATCATTCTCAGTGATGAAGATTTCTTTCTTTCCTTTTTTCTCTTTTTTTTGGTATTTCCATGCACTTATGTGAGACTTCATAAATGGACTTTAAGAAGGTCCACAATAATACTGAAATGGGGTGCAAAATTTGTTTTTTGTGTGTTTTCTGGGGAGATTCATTACCTATGTAACCACCGATGATACACACATGACTGTCCAGTTGGTTGGCTTATACCACTGGTATTCAAGCTTCCAGGCAGTGAAACATGGATTATGGCTCTGTTGTGAATGTGTTAAATGGTTAGAAGTAATTCTTGACATTCTATAATACTGCTTGTGTTGATTACTTTTTTCTTGTTGCTGAGACAAAATACCCAACATCCAAAATGAAGGAAGGAAAGGTTTATTTAGCTTACAGTTTTTGGAGGTTTCAGTCCATACTTGGCTGGTTCTGAGGCACAGTGGCACATGGCAGAGGGCTACAATTCATGGCGGTGGTACACAGCAGAGCAACAATCTCAAGAAGGGAGGAGTGGAAGCAGGAATGGCAGCTAGCAGCCTTTCTCTCCCTTACATATACAAACTGTCTGCCCTAGGGCGGGTATAGCTCTCACACCCATAATCCCAGCATTGGATCATGGATCAGTCATAAACTCTAAGAGCATGAGGATTTGGGGGGACATGCAGACACAAACCATAACACTGCTGAACTAGATATTCAAATACAGCTTCAAATAGATACTTTACTTCATATTGGTATTGTTCAATCATTTGATTTCTTTTAGGAGCTTAACCTGTGTTCAGGATGAGATAAGGTGTTGTTGGGTTGTGAGAGGTGGTGTAAACTGGCATGCATTTTTAAAAAAATTATGAAAACATGATACAGAATTCTGTAACAAAATAATAAGAGAATAACTGTAGTTAATATACTCTGTATCATAAGCTTAAAAATAATTATTCAGAGCATAAGACATAGACAAAAAGACCTTTACAGGCAGCTATGGTGCTGCAAACGTGTAATTCCCCCCATTAGGGAAGCTGAGGCAGGAGGATCTCTGAGTTTGAGACCAGCCTGAACTATACAGCAAGACCCTGTCTCAGGAAAAAAGCCCAAAGCTCTCTTATAAAGAAAAAACAAGTGGATGAGTGCTCAAAATTTTCTTTTCAATGAACTAAGATAAACTAGTAGTATAAATGAAACAAATCAGCATGTATGGTAAAATAATTTTGAAATGTTTTTTGAACTTCTCCCTGACTTTCTATTTATCTGTAGCGTTTTGTTCTTTTATTTGTATGTATGTATCATTGGAGTTTCTTATATAAGAGAAACCATGAAATATTTAAGCTTGTGTGTCTGACTTATTTATGTTTTCAAGTTGCATCCATTTACCTTTTAATGCTTCAAGTTTGTCTTTCTTTATGGCTGACTAGTATTCCATTTTAACAAAACAAAGGCAGAAGCAGACAAGTCTTGAAAGATTGTACTTCCAAGTTCTCAAGGAAGCTGTACTTGAGAAATGATGACCGCATTGAGTGATCTAAGAACGGTGGTAGTAATGTTGAGAATTAGTCAGATTTTGGTTGTGTTTCGGAAGTATGTGCTTGTCTTAACTTTTTATTGTTGCTAAGACAAAATACTTGATGCCCAAAATTAAGAAAGGAAAAGTTTATTTAGCTCACAGTTGGTGGAGGTTTCAGTCTGTAATCAGCTGGCTCCAAGGCAGGGTGATACACGCCAGAGGGCAACAGACGACATATTGTTCATGGCAGCAGAAGACAGCAAAAGCAACAAGAGCAAAAAGGGGGAGGACTAAGTGAGTGAGCCTTTTTCCATGCCTTATATTGTATGCAGGCTACTACCTGGGAGTGGGTGTAGCACTCACACCCATAATCCCAGCATTGGACCATGAATCAGTCACAAACTCTAGAAGCCTGCCCACGACTGCAGGAGGCTTTGGGGAACATCTTGACACAAACCATAGCACTGCGATACTTGGAATGTGTCTCCCATTGATGATTTTTGAGATTTAATCCTTATTGTGAGTATTAAGAGGGTGGAAAGCCAGGCTTGGTGGCACATACCTATAATCCCTGCACTCGGGAGGCTGAGGTAGGAGGATTGTCGTGAGTTTCAGGCCAGCCTTAGTTGCATAGTAAGTTCAGGGCCAGCCTAATTACATGGTGAGACCCTGTCTTTTAAAAAAAAAAGAAAAACAAAAGAGGAAATTTAATCCAACCATGGTGTTTTTAGAGGTGGACCTTTGAGAGGTGATCAGGAGATTAGCTAAATTCAACAGGGTGAAGCCCTATAGGTGAATTACCGATGGCTTTATAAGAAGAGGGAGAGAGACCAAAAGATGCACAGATATGCATGCAGGCTCCCTGTCTTTTAGTGACTTGCTTTGTAACTTGCCGTCAAGAAAGACATCATAGAAATATAGCTTCTTTACCTTAACCCTCCAGAACTGTAAGCCAAAATAAATCTTCATTAAAGCTCATCCAGTCTTATAGTATTATATTATTGGCAATAGAAAATTAATTAATACATTGTCATATAGAGATGACAGGATTTGCTGATGAATTGCATATGGGGTATCAGGAAAAGAAGTTAAGGAAAACTCTTAAGATTCTGACCTGAGAATTAGAAAAAGAGTGTAGCTGTTCTCTATGGGTAAAACAGGACGACCAGTTCTATTAAGTTTTTCAGCACTTGATTTTAGACAGGTTAAGTTTGAGATGCCAGTTAGACATCCACATAGATATAAGCAGCTGACTATTAGTTTGGGGTTCAGGAGTCTTACCTAGGTAGAATAATCATTCCCTCCCTACATTTGTCTAACATTTTGTCGTTATTATTTGCAGCAGCAGTAGCAGCAGCATGATTATGTGATACAGAGAATTGAACCCAAGGCCTTTGCACTGAGCTACATCTGCAGCCCTTTATATTTCTTAATTTTCATTTTGAGACAAGATTTTGCAAAGTCACTTAATTGCCCAGTCTTATCTCAAATTTGTATTTATTCTGCCTCAGTCTCCCATAGTGCTGAGATTACTTCCATGTACTCCTCCTTGGTTTCAGAGTTGCTTATGTAGATGTTACATACACCATTCCTGTTCATTGAGCTCTGCAGCCCCAGTGGACTTACCGAGAGAGAAAGGACAAGAATCTTGCCTAATTCATTTTTATTGCCATTGAGCTTGGTATGAAGTAGATGTGCTCTAAATATTTTTCAAATGAATAAAATATCTAAATTCTATTTCCCATCAAGTAAAAAGAAAAATAATTTACTTGGAGACCATACTGACATACTGCTATAAATCTTGATAAATAGCTCATGTCTTCATGTCATTATTATAGTATTTTTCCTGCGGTGAGTATTTTTGTTAGTCATATTGTAATGCATTTAAGTTTCCTCACAATTTCACTTCTTCTCTTGTAGTCTTTATGCCAATAATAATGAACCTTTTAGAGACTGAGTGCTGAAATTGCAAGCCAAAACCCACTTACTTACTGCAGAGTGCCAACCCTGCAAGTAAACCTGAATATTGAGGTTTTAGTTTTGGAAAAACAGCTGTTATTCAGTGTTCAGCTGCTAGGGTGACATGGATTGCAAGGTGACAGAGAGGTTCTGCATGCCAACTGCAGCAGACATGCCATAGGTTAACTGCCACTGCTTTAGACTATGCTTCCTAAAGCTCTAAGTACCATTACTTTGGGATCTGGCTAGAAAATCCAATGTTATGTAGAGCTTTGCATTCTTTAGAGTAATATTTGGTTAATATATCTTAGTAATTAATTTGGGCACAAGTGCATAATCTGGTATATCCTTGGTGTATGCTATCTAAAAATCCTTTTTCTGTTATAAGACTTAATAACATGGTTTTTTTAGGTGCATCCATGTACTGTATATCATTTTGTAGATACCAGAGTCCTCTTACAACCGCTACCATCAGGTTGATTTCAGTCATTTTTAGTGAGATTATATTTATCCAACATCTTTGAAAGAACATTTTTCAGTTGAGTCTTAATGATATAGCAACCATATGAGTGGTTAGGTGTTAAGTAATGTGTGAAGGTGGAAGTATGCATCCAACATATCTGGATGCATACCTGCTGGATGCGTACCAGCATATGTGGATGCAATCCTGCTTACCACTTATTTTTTTGTGTGTTTGATTGTGAATGCATTATATTGCTTGAAATAAGAATAACAAGCTAAGTTGTTGTAAGAGTTACAGTTTTCAATTTGCTAAGAGGATAAGTGTAAAAAACTTCATGTATGTTTGTATAATTGGATAAAACTTCACTATGGAAATACTTTAAACTCAGGTCAAAATGGATCATAGACCTCAACATTAAAACAGAAACACTAAACCTATTGGAAGAGAAAGTAGGTAAAAATCTTGAAAACATAGGAGTAGGCAGAGACTTCATGAACAAAAATGAAGCTGCAAGGGAAACACTTCAAAGAATCAATAATTGGGACCTCATCCTACTGAAAAGTTTTTGTACATCTAAAG
>PVLD010028999.1:0-18624 GCA_004027595.1 Dinomys branickii | reverse complement strand
TTTGTTTGAAGTTTACATTGTTTGCAAACATAATAGCTACCCCTGCTTTTTTCTGGGGGCCTGTTGCATGGAGAATTGTATTCCAACCTTTAACTTTCAACCTATGGATTTCTTTTTGAGTAAAATGTGTTTCCTGTATACAGCATATCGTTGGATTGTGTTCCTTAATCCAGTTTTCCAATCTTTTCCTTTTGACCTTCCCATTCCTTGGTTGATGGGTGTTTTAGTTGTTTCCAAGACCCAGCTGTTGCAAACTGTGCTGCTATAAACAGGGTGTGCATATGTCACTGTGGTATGGTGTTTCAGCTCTTCCAGGTTGAAGGGAGGAGAGGTAATTGGGGAAAAAAAGAGGAGTCAAAATATACCACGTACAGGTAGAAAATCTCTGTGATGACTATGATCATTATGTATATCTAAAATGTACCAATGTACTTTTTTTTAAAAAAAGGAAAAAGTCAGATATTTTTAAAATACATGAATACAAAGAGATTGCTTGAGGATACAAAGTAGCCCAGAATAGCACTGACCCGCACTACATGCTGTCGTTAGCACCGATGGTGTAGAAAATTAGTGAGGAGAGTGGAGAACACAAACTCTAAGGAATATGATTTCTATAAAAGTCATATAAATGGAAGAAATACAAAACTGTTTTAAAAGTTATGATATATGTGTATGTATTCATGTACACTTTTTCCATACACATTGATATAAATTGTATATATTAATTTAGTGAATACTTTCAAAAACAAATCATTATTAACCAAGAAAATGTATCTTCTGTTTCAAATTGCCCAAGTTTCCATAGTCATTTTTAAACAAAGACAGTTTAATTTCCTTGCAATATTAACTACTAATAAATGAAATATGTTTCTATCACTTTCTTATTACTACTAAATTGCTCCTTTTTTCACACAAATAAACACAAGGCAAAAATGTTTTATTCTTCATGTTGTAACTTTTGCCTTAACTATCCATGGTAATGTATTCAAAAATCATTAGAGAGGATATTTTGGTAGACACTGGAAACATTTTCATTTCAACCTATAAATATATAAATATATATTATAAATATATAACTATATCTACAAGTAAATATTTTATGCATGCTATATTTTATCCATGAATGTAAATCAATGGATTATAAATAAAATATCTAAACACATGATGAGACCATATGCATAGGTTTGCTTGTCTATTTTATATTTCTTCTTAGTTTACTATCATTACTGCTGAATACATATTAAACTGAAAATATGTAAACTAAAGGTTATCAGTTGTCTTCTAGGTTGCTTAATTTTTTTAAATTTAATATTTAGCAGAAAGCCAAAATATTGATATTGTCTAAAATTGCAGTATATTTTTTTGGAAAAACTAGAAATTAGTATTTTTCTAAATTCTGAAAATTGTGAACCCCATTTTCTGTCCTGAGATTTCGAAGGACTTATGCGTAGTTAAATGGCTCACAATGCTGTCATGGCTCTCGGTTTGTTATAGAGAAGAACTCTGCTGTGTTTGCTTAGGTGCATATTTACATTAGCTTGTATGTCATTGAATTTTAATTCAGAACTGCAAAGTAAAGTCTTGCTAAATTTGAGAACCTCGAAACTACAATTTTGAGCTCTTTTGATGACTAGATATTAGAAACCTATCATTCCTGAAATCAAAATTCACTTTTCAGTAAATTCAGAGACTAGGCCTCTAGACTTCTTTGGAAATCATAACTTCCAGGTGGAATGTTTATCACTATAAGCATTTTACTCTGTTGTTTGTTTTTGAAATGATTGCAGGAATTTAGGTTCTTGGTCCTTCCTTACAGGTATTTCTAGGATACAAGTATAATCTCTTGCTGTAGTATTTCTGAAGGAATACAGAGAACTGCTGGACCACACCTAACCACTGTGCAGTCTGACTGTATGCACTATAGGAATCACGTAGATTTGATGACCATTTGGGCAGACAGGTTCAATTACAGGAAGCTCCAATATCTAAGTGTGCAGGTTACTCTGATATTCTTGATGTATGTGAATAAAAACTGAGGATCAGAGTATGTGTGAAGAATAGAAAAAATATAGAAAGGTAGGAGCAGAGATTAAACAATCTGATAACCACTGTCATTAGCACCTCAGGTCATTTTTCCTGTTTACCATCGTTTCTCTTTAGGAAAGCTGTTGTTGAGACTGACTCTGTTATCACCAGATTCTCTTCTCAGTCAGACTCTGAAAGAACCGATGCCAAAATCCCTCCCTTCCCCAGGCATCCTAATGCCTCTACCTTCTTGGTGTGAGGATCAGAAAAAAAAGTTTTTTCTTTCTTTCCCAAACTCTTTCAAACCCAAAAGTTTTGGGAAATATGGGTAAAGTAGATGACCCTGAAGATATTTAACTTACTATAGTTCTAAAAATTCTTCCTTCTTCCCAGGTGTAAGTCCACACATCCTGTGGTGGAGAGAATCAAGCTCATTATGTTCTTTATGCCAGGTAACCATAAAAAGTAGGAACTTCTAAGTTTCACACCAAACAATTAGCTACTTTTCTATCCTTTACTACTGTGAGTGTAATTGGATTTGAATGAACACAATAAATATAAGAGCAATCTCCTTATCTAGTCGTTGAGAAATTCAACAACCTGAATCCAACATAAGCTTCTAAATATATACTTTGTTCAAAATAATACAAGATTAAGGGAAATATAATAATTGAACATACACTAATATCCACATCTTTGTTACTTAATCCCTACCTTGTTGGTCAATTTGTCTTTCATAATTGCAACTGAATATAATGTGTACTGAAACATTTTCAGAGGCTTTTATTTTTGCCACTTTTTAAAAACTTTAATTACTAACAAATAAGTATTTAACATTTGACTATTTATTGAGGTTCTTGACAAAAATATCAATAAGATAAATAACTGGCATAACTATAAAATCTAGTTCTATTTTAAAACATAATTCAAATGATGTTAAATAAATTCAGGTTTAAAAATCTAACAAGCTACATCTCGGAGTACTCACAGATGTGAATCTCATCATCTTCTTATTAGAGGAAAAAAGACTTCCTATATGAAAATTATCTTTCTTTAAGGCCTGTAGATCCATTTAAACATTTAAGGTTTCTTACATCCAATCTTTGCCTAGATCATTTTCTCAATGTGTAAAATTACTGACTGCTTTATTTTAACTTCAATAAAAATGTTTCTGTTACTTCATCCTTGTGGTTACAATCATTTTCCCTCATATAATTATTAACATTTTAATCTTTTTTTCCGTAGCACTATTGAATTTGATTCATTAAAACATATTGATGTCTTTTCATTGCCAAAAGTAACGGATACACCCTACTCCTATCCGACCTAATCTCTCTATGGTGCCTGAAATTGAAGGCACTCTTATTTTCACAGGATCATCTCCTCTGTGTTTTATTTATATAGCATGATTTTTCCAGGGATTTCTGTACCTTCTTCAGAGTTTTTCCGTGACTATCTATAGTAAGATTTGGTTTTGCCTCTGAGATTTATCTATTAGCTTTTCTTCTTCCCTCTCTTTTCCTTCCTTTCTTGGCTATTTGATTTTGCACTCTAACTACATCAGTTTACTTAGCTCATGAATTGAATCACCTTTAAAAAATGGTTTCTGTATCTGTAACTCCAGAAATATCTTCTCACTTGAATGTAGGGATTGCATTTTCTTCCCTTTGTGAATATTTTTATGTATTGATGTTTAAGAGGAACCTCATGATAGGCTGTAAAATGATCTTGCAACCCCAGAACCTCTGTTCTGCCTTTCTGTTGACTATTCCTTCTAGTAACCTCATGGTCTTGTCCATGAAAGAAGAGCCGCAAAACTCACTTTCCTTTCCTCTTCTATAAAGAATTAAGATTCAGCCTCCTTTGTTCTGAGAAATAACCACAGTGTTGAGCTCTGACATGTTAATGGAAGAAAGATTCTCTTAGCCATTCTATTTCCACACAGGGTCCCAGACACTTCCCCTACATGTTTCTTCATTCTAAATTTTGGCGGGTAGAAACTTTGAAATAGTCTTAGTTATTATTATTAGTTAAAAGTTTGGCGATCTCTGTCAACTTATGGATTTGAATGACTACCTTGAGCAGAGATGTCCCACACAATTCCATTTTATGAGGAAGTGACAACATAGAAACCATAGTCATTTTTGAAACTTTATTTGAATACTCCCCAAATAGTAATACATAGGTCAAAACTTGGGTCTCATAATGTAGATCCACATTAACTTTTCATAGCACACTTACTCACACATACACAAACCCATGCACGTGTGAACACACACATAGAGGTATGTCTCAGTTAGTCTTCCAATTTTTCTGTATAGATTTTTATCATCAACCTCAGATCTTCTTCTTTCCTTACTTAATCTATATCAGTGTACTCTTTTTATTTTAAAGAGAATGATAAAAATAATTATAATAAAGTACCAACAATATAGACCAAAACAAAACAAAGTAAAAACCATAAAAATGATACAGGTTTCAGAACAAAGTGAAAGGAATTAACAGTGGTTGTTATATTATATATTGTTATTTTCAGCCAAGTTGCTCAGATTAGCAGATGTAAGAACACAAGATTGCTTAAACCACTAAAGATAATAAAAAATAAAGACAAAAAAAAAAAACCCTTAGAAACAATAGAGTTTCACTAGACAAGATGGTAGAAATTCACCAATGGTTGTTATATTGCATGTTGTTGTCTTGAAATTAATTGTTCAGATTACCAGATATAAGAATGCAGAATTGATCAAAAAGAAAAAAAAATTTAGGCATTAACTCTTCCTTTCAACAAACCATTAGACATCAACTGTACAGTTATCCCAGCTATCCTTTTATATACATATTTTTTTTCCTTCCTTCTTTTTCTCCTTTCCCTCAGTGTACTCTCAATAGGCCTCATGGGATATAGCCTCTCCTCTGTACATTCCAGGTCTTCAGCTCTATATTCAAAGTAGCATTTCTTAAATAAATGCTTAATTATTTAACCTATTTCACACATTTCAAATATTGTAACTTCAAATATCCAGTACAGTACTGAGTCAAAACTGATCTCTGCCTTTATACATTGATTAAATTATAAATGAGAATAATCCCTCATTCCAGGATATTTATGTTCTGTGGAGGGAGATAGTAAAATAAAAATACCCTTAAAATGACAGGCCCTGCTGCAGTTGCATACAGGATAAAATGCAGTCCTTGTAGATGATAGGCAAGGACTTAGTGAAATTCTTAAAGTTATTACACAGATGTTTTGGAAGCATTTGGAAGAGAAAGCAATGATCACTGGGAGAATCCTAGCATGGGCTCACAGAGCATATCATTATTGATAAAGTTGCTAGACTAGCAAATTAGGTAAATTTTATTAAACTTCATTGGTTTCAGCAAGCTATATTGTGCACAGTGAAGTTGTTCACTGGCGTTTTGGAAAGAAAAGAAAATATAGTTTAAAGGCAGAAATATTAGACTATCAATTGATGACACATGATAATTTGAATATCTTCATAAATTTTTCCCAGTTCTTCACATTTGATCCTATTAAAAATGTTAGCAAAGTATTTGAAATCATAAAAGGCAAGATACTAAAAGTTTTTCAAAATCTGATTGAACAATTTTACTTAATACGTTTAATTTTGCATCAAGGGAAGTATGATTATTACCAGAGCGCACCATTTAGCAAAGATTTGTACCTCAGTGAGGCTTATGGAAAACATGTCAAGAAAACATGTCAAGAACTATCAGAAGCAAGGTTTGGCTATGTTAGTCAGGCTGACCATGAATGTTTGATCCTCCTGCCTCAGCTCCTATGTACAGGTAGGTACCTATGTACAGGTAGGTACCATCACACCCAGAAAATACCTTCAAGTTAAAATTACTAGTAGAAATGATTTTTAAAAATGTTTTCAATTACTTAACCTGGAGAGTAGAAAATGAAACGTAAGTCATTTAAAATTAAGAATAAAATCTTTTGTGTGCGTTTTTCTGAGAACAGTTCTCCCTGAGATGCCCAGGAGGTGACCGACCTTCTTCCCTTAGTGCACCGAGCGTGTGGCCTTGCAGGTGCATACTACGGTGCCTGGCTGCAAAGCGCTCTTCATATATTTTATAGATTCACAAATAAAAAATATACCCCAATTTTTGCAACTTATACCAATATCACTTCATCAGTGATATTTCATACTCCTCCTGTGAATTCTCCACAGTACGTGTTATTAAGAGCTCGCTTTGTGTTCTGTTACCAGTGCCTGCTTGCAGCGCGTCGTGGTCGCATTCATCGGGGGCCAGGCGCTGAGTCTTGACTCTTTTCTCTTGTCCCCTTCACGACCCTTCCTTCTAAGCCTTCCTCCCCTCCTATTTCCAAAAGCATCTTTTTCTTTTTCTATTTGCATCTTTTTCTCCTTTTTAACGGTATACTCTTTAAATATTTATTTTAAAGAAAAGAAAAATGAACAATAAAAATAACGATATAAAATTTCAAACAAGACTGTAGGAGAGAGAGTGGTTAACACATTGCATCTTGCTATCTCCAAAGCAGTTGCTCCGATTGCAAGATACAGCCATGGGGAAGGTGCAGACCTCGTACTGTCTCTCTACTTCAATAGTGTGCTTTTCACAAAAGAGATTTGGACCACAGAATGCTGTGTTCAAAGTTGCTCATAATTAATTTTGTAGACAATAGTTGCATGAGGCTACTTAAACATGGCAGTTATGACTTAAAAACTGAGTTCTAATTTATACTAACTTTAATGAAGTTAAATAACCTCAACATTTGGTATCTAAGAAATGAAAATGGAGATACAGAAAATTTCCATTGTCACACAAAGTGCTGTGAGACAGTGTTGATTTGATAGGCATAAGATAAATATGGACAGATACAATGGATTTGCAATAGGAAAAAAATAATTACATATATAATTATATATAATAAATAAATATATATACATATATATACATACATATAAAGGAATAAGTTGATGAGCTTTTTAAAAACTAAATGATATTGTGATTTGAGTCAGTCAAGAAATCTCTCAGGTAACTGACAGATCCAATGCTTGAAAAGATAATCTTAGAATGTGCACTTTTAAAGGTAAAAAATAAAGCATCACGCCTCCTTTGAGCAATAGCTTTACAAAAACTTAGGACTGTAGTAGCAAAATCATTTAGTCGGAATTTATTTTATTTAGGATCCTACAGCAGCACACGATATTTTATTTAGTCCTACCTCGGTATTCGCAATATTAATTCAAATATATGATGTTTCTATTATTTTCATTTTACATATGTAGAATAAAAGGCTTGGAAAAGCTGAGCATTATATAGAGTGTTATAAATCTAGATCATGAGAGAGCAGTGATTTCAACCGTACTTTTTCAGTCACTAATATCTAAATTCTCACTAACTAGACCCCTCCGTTTTACTCACTGTATAAAGCACTGCTTGAATAGTCATATGTAGCATATTCTTCCCTTGGCAAAGGAAAGTGGGAAAGCAGCCACCAAGGATGTGCGGTGCTGTGATAAGCTGATATGAACATTCAAACATATATAATTACTCTGATATCATTACTTTTCTCAGCACCTTGTGAAACTACTTACTTGAATTTCCCTTAGCAAACCTTCAGGAGAAATTTATTGAAGCAACACTACATTCTATAATTAATATATATGATAAAAATATAGCCTTAATGATATGATTTCAAATAGCTATGACTAAACTCTAAGTCATATTATAACTATAATTTTGTGAATAAAACCTGAGCACAGCTATGTGAACCATTCACATGACCACTAGAATATGATCTTCCCCATATGACCTCTACACACAAAGGGGCTCTTGGGCCCTGCTCCCACATGCACACCACAAGACCCACTGTTTGCAACCACAGAAGCTATATAGAAGCTGTAACATGGTGTCCAACTGGAACAAAGTCAACCAAGCTTACCAAACCAACACCTCTGACAAATTTTCAGAAGATAGATGATTACTTTAAAAGACACCTTACAAAAGTGATAGAGGCAACTAGTCCATCAAGTTTGCAGATTTCAACATAGCACCACAAGCACTACGAAAAAATAAGGTAAAATGCTGTTTCCAAAGGAAAATAGCAGCTAACAATAGTCCCCAAATAAAAAGATATTGATGATATGCTTGATAAAATATTCAAATGACTGATTGTAAACAGTGTGGATGAAATTAAAAAGAAAAAAGACAGACAATTCAATGAAAGAAGGAAAAAATTATAATATAGATATATGAGAAAATCAGCAAAAATAAGACATGTTGAAAAAGAGTCAAACCGATAACTTGGAAGAGAAGAGCTCAGTAAAGCAAATAAAAATAGAAATCAAATCTTTATGAAAAGAGAAAATCATGTAGAAGAAATAGTATCTGTTCTTGAAATCAAATCCTTTGAGATATTCAATGAGACAAAAATATACAAAAATTTAAAGTGCAAATATCATTCAAAACTTTCATTGTACAATCACATGAATAAATATTCACACTTTGAGTGTAGCCGGGGGAAAGAAAGGGTAAAGCCATAGAAAACCGAGCCAATGAAATGATAGGTGAAAATTCCTCTAGTCATGAAGAACGGTTGGATACTCAGGTGCGGGACGCTTGCAGAAACAGAGAATGACATGATAGAAAGGATTCTTACAACAGCATATTTTAATTGAACTTTCAAAAATCTAAGACAGGAAGAGAATTCTACAAACTGCAAAAAAAGAAAAAAGTTATATTTAAGAGTACCCCCGCTGTTCTGTTAGGAGATTTCTTAGCAGAAGTTACTGCAAAACAATGCTTTACCTACAAAAACTATAGTTTAGCAATGGAGAAATAAAGACCTCCAAAAATAAGCATACTGAAAAAGTTAATCACAAGAAAAGCTTTCCAAAGGTTGCTTGAGGGAGTATTACATCTGGAAGCAAAAGATTGACTACCATGAAAACATAAAAATATAAAACCCACTAGAAATATTGAAAAGTCGAACTAGCAGTACAATAATCTATAAAATAAACTGAACAAAAGAGGAGCAAAAGCACACAGTATACTCAAAGCTAACAGAGGAAAATTAACAAAATGGCATAGGTTAAACCTTTAGCTGTCCATAATAACCTTGTCTATAAATGGACTAAATCATCAGAGTAAATGATATAGACTGCCTGAACAGATTAACATAAAAAAGAGCTAATAACACTGTCTCTCCATGAAACTAACTTCACATGTAAAGAGACATACAGACTAAAAGTGAAAGGATCAAAGAACATATTGATCAAAAATGGCAGCCAAGAATGATTGGAAAAGCTGTATTTTATCTGTCAAAATAGGCTTTAACACAAAAATTGTAAGAACAAATATTCACTATGTAGTAACTGATTAATAAATCGGCAAGAATATTTAATGATTATAAACGCATAGGCATCTAAGATAGAAGGAATACATTTTATGCAAAAACTCTACTAGTTCTAAAGGAAGAGATAGGCTCCAAAACAATAATAGGGGAGGATTTCAGCACCCCATGCACACGAATCAGGCAGGTAAAACAAAAGAAGGAAACATCAGTGTTCAATGATACCATCCACTGAATGAGCTCAGGCATTTGCAGAAAGATATTTTCAATAGCTTCACAATATAAATTTTTTCATCAGCACAGGAACATTCTTTAAAGTAGACCATATATTAGGCCATAAAAAAGCCTTCACAAATAAAAAATAAGTGCAAGTATATATCTTTTTTACCACAATGAAATAAAACCAGCAGTCACCAACAGAAACTTTAGAAATTACTCACATATACAAAGACTGAAAAAACACACTTTAGATAAATATGACATCATTGATTAAAGGAAAATTGAAATGTAAAAAGTTTCTGAAGCAAAATGGAAACACAGCGTACCAAATGTTATGGGACACAACAGAAATGCTCAAAGAAAAATCAATAACAAAAGGTGCTTATATCAACACATTCGAAGATTTTAAGTAAAAGGCCTAATTATATACTTGAAGGGTCTAGAAAAGCAAGAAAAGATCAAATGAAAAATTATTAGTAGGAAAAAAATAACAAAAATGAAAGACATGACAAAGGCTAGACCAGAAATAAATGAAAAAATTAGAATAGACAATACAAATG
Organism: Dinomys branickii; assembly: GCA_004027595.1. Taxonomy (NCBI): domain Eukaryota; kingdom Metazoa; phylum Chordata; class Mammalia; order Rodentia; family Dinomyidae; genus Dinomys; species Dinomys branickii. Next base: position 8,475 of record PVLD010028999.1, on the reverse strand, counting down.
ATAAGGAAAAATAAAATATCAATAAAAACAACAAACTTTTAGCAAACAAATGCATGGAGACCTCATCTCATAAAAGCAGGGAAAAAAAGACCTAATAAAAGCACAAATGATAGCACAGAAATAAAAATTTCATTAGGGATTATTATGAACAACTATGTTCTAACAAATTTGAAAACCTAGAAAAAATAAATACATTCTGGATGCAAATGTTCTGTAAAATTGAATCTGGAGACATAAATAATCTGAACAGAACAATAACAAGTAATTAAATTTAATTAGTAATGAAAGCCCCAGGTCCCAAATAAGAAAGATACATGGATAACTTCACTGTTCAATTCCACCAAGCATTTAGAAAAACTATTGCCAATTCTTCTCAAACTGTTCCAAAGAATTAAAAGGAGAATGATTCTAAATTTATTCTATGATCCCAGGATTACTCTGATACCAAACCAAACAAAAATAATGCATAAAAAAACTCTAAGCCAATAATCCTGATAAACATAGAGGTAAATATTCTCAACAAGACAGTAGCAAATCACATTTAAAACCACATCTTAACAGTCATGCACCAGGATCAGGTTGCACTTAGCCTAGGAATTCAAGGATGATTTAAAATACACAAATAAATAAACATCATATATTACATCAAAAGAATAAAATAAAATCATGGAACCGTCTCAATAAATGCAAAAAAATTGATAAAATCAATCTTGTTTCATGAAAACCTGTGAACAGATTAGATTGTTCCTCAACATAGTAGAATTTCTCTATAACGAAAACACAGCTCACATGTTAATGAGTTGGAAAAAACTGAAAATGTTTCCTCTAAGACCTGGAACAAGACAAAAAGATCCACTGTCACTGTTCTTATTCTGTATAGTACTAGAAGATTTAACTAGAGTAGTTATACTCAAAATAAAGATATGAAAGGTATACAAATAAGAAAAGAGGAAGTCAAACATTTCAGATGATATGATTCTGTATATAACAAAAGTCTGAAGAGTTCAAATTGATTACATAAAAGTGGTGAAATTGCAGGATGCAAAATCAAAGCATGAAAGTGAGTAGTATTTAACACACTAATAGCAAATTGGCTTTAAAAGGAAGGCATGAAAGCAATCTAGTCATAATAGCTACATAAATTTAGGTAACATACTGAGTAATAAATTTAACAAGAAAATAAAAAGAATCCTCTACGACAAGTATTTTAAACACTGATGTAAAAAATTGAAGAAGACAGACAAACATAATACACACAAAGTAGAAAGATCCAGGGGCTGTGGATATAGCTCATCAGCACAATGCCTGCCTAGCAAACACAACATCCTGAATTGAATTCCTGATACCAAACAAAAACAAGTATAAAGATCCCTATGTTCATGTATTGTAAGAAGTAATATTGTTAAAATGTACATCTGCCCAAAGCAATCTACAGAATAAATGTAATCCCTATCAAAACACCAATGACATTCTTCTGAATGCTATGAAAGCAAAAGAACCCTCAAACTGCCAACATAATCTTGAATAAAGAGCACAAACTGGAGGCATTACAATATCTGCTTTCAAGACATACTCTAGAGCAAGGAGGACACAAACAGCATTGTATTGTCACAAAAAAGAGCGACAGAGATCAGTGGAACAGGCTAGAGATCCTAGGGAGAAAAAGAAACGTGGGTCCACATGCAATTGATTTTCAATAAAAAGCACCAAAAACTCTCACTGAAGAAAGGAGAGCATCCTCGGTAAAATGTCAGAACCTGGATATCCATATACCAAAAAATAAAGACACTTGGCCCTTAGCTTTCAAAACAGATCAATAACCTAAGGGAAGACCTGAAAGTATGCAAGTACTCATAGCATAAGGAAAACACTGCAAGATATCAGTATAAGGGTTGGGGATGTAGCTCAGTGGTGCAGTGCCTGCCTGGCAAGCTCAAGGTCATAAGTTCAATTCTGAGTACAAAAAAAAAAAAAAGATATCAGTATAAGCCATGCATTTTTGGATATGTTACTGAAAGCACAGGAAACTTAAAAAACAAGACAGGCTTGTATTAACTTCAGAAGCTTCAGCTCAGCAAGAGAAATACTCAACAGAGTGAAGATACGTCCTACAAATTGGGAGAAAATATTTGGCATCCAGAATATATAAGGAACTCAAAACGTTTAACAAAAAAACATGAACTAGTCTGGTTAAAAATGAGCACTTGAGCTGAACAGACTTATCAAAAATAAATATGATGGTTTATAAATAAATGAGAAAACACTGCCTATCTTTAGCCATCAATGAAATGCAAGTGAAAACTACTATGAAATATAATCTCATCTTATTGAAAAGGGCTTTTACCAAAATTGAACAAAAACAATAGCAAATGTTAGCAAAGATTTGGAAGAAAAGAACTGCTACTCTACTGGTGGTTATGTGAATCAGTACAGCCATTATGGAAAACAGTGAAAGGTTTCATAAAAAACTAAACATAGATGTACTCTCTGATTGGATTATCCCACTTCTGGGTAGACACTAAAGTGATGCATGTACGTTCATGCTTTTTGTGACACTATTTACATTAGCAAAGGTAGAGAATCCATTCAGGTTCCTACTGATGGAGCCATTTTCTAAAAAATGTGGTACACATACACAATGGAGTATTATTCAGCATGAAGAAGAGTGACGTTCAGATACTTGCTTTGAAATGGATGGAACTAAGACCATTATTTCATGTGAAGGCAAATGCCAAAAGAAGTGTACTGCATATTCACTTATCTGTGTAGGTAGAAAACTGACCTGAATTGCTAGACGTTGGGGGGTGGGGGTAAAGGCCAAGTAGATAAAAGGAGGTTGGATAAAATCTACTGAAACAGTTACAAGAAGTAAGTCGGGTGTCCCTCGGCGCAGTGGGATAATACAGTTCACCGCAGCACTTTATATATTTTATAAAGGTGTGAAATAGCGGGTCTGGGAGTTCCCCAACGTCAAACAATGGTGAGAAGAGGGAAATGCTAATTACTCTGGTTTGACAATCCCACGTCCAATGGAGGTGAAAATGTATCACACTAAATCCCATTACTATAGTTAATAGAGGTTAATTTAAACAATGGCACAGAGCTCATTTTTTCCATAAACAAATGTACATAAACTATGCTGTTGAAAAGTACAATTCAAAAGTGTCATAGAAAAACTAATGGATCATAGGTTTGATTGCATAGAGAAATGATGCCCACGAGTTGTAGTAAGAACACTAGATAGGTGGAACCTTAAGGAGAGGGTTACCCTAAGAGGAGGAATATGGGATGATTCTTCCAAACAGTCACTTAGAAGTACGAAGAGCAGGAAGCAAAGCCAGCAGCACAAAATGAGAGCCCGTGTAAGTGTAACGCTAGCGGATATAATCCGCTACCTCCTTGCTGGAGGGAATCAGTTCTTGTGTTCAAATTGCAAGTCTTTTCTTCTGATTCACTGGAAAAGTAAGCCATATTATATATTTCACTCAAATTCATTTTTATTATTTGAAGTCACTAAAGAAATATTGCTCCGCTACGGGCGATGAGGCATTTTAACATAAACAATATATTCAATTTAGTGGATGAATATAATAAAAGGCTGATGAAATTTTCTCCTTATTACTAAGAATATATAACTGTAAAATATAAGCAAAATAGTATATGACAATTATTTTTTAATCTAAATATATGTTTCCAACCAAATAAGGCTTGATTGTCAATTACCATAGTATCTTTTACTTTAGGGTAATGAAGGAGGACAGAGCAATATTTTAAAATATATGTTGAAGGAATGAGTACATGTAGATAGCTTAAATTAAGTGTAGAACTTTTCCTACAAAAAGCCAACGTACATTTTTGCGACTACACCTTTGGAAAGAGGAAATTTACTTACAGGAATATGTATTTTAATTTGTATAATTTGCTTTAGAGATTTCCATTTCTGCTGATCTGAGTTTCAGTTCTTTTATCCATAATGAAAGATCAAGTACCCATTTCATGATCATGTGAAAAATAGAATTTGTTGTACTTTTAATAATTTTTCTCTGTAGAAATTTATAGTTGCATCATTTACAAGCTATTGTGAAGTTGAAATGATCACTTTTCATTTCCAGATCAAGAAGAAAATCATGTGCAAGGATAAAGTATTATTATGATGATTTTAGAGTAAACTATAATGAAATTTTTGCTAAAACCATCACTTTACTGACATAATTATAGTTTTCATTGTGCACAATAAAAGGAGAAAATATTAGTGAAATAAAATAATTTCTTGGCTTCCAGTTCCAGTACTTCATATTGTCCCTGCCAGCATTTACACATATGTTGACCGTAACTCTGTAGCTAAACGAGATAAAGAAACTTCTCCTTTTTCATCAACAGAAAGTGACTTCTGCATTAAAGCTGCTTCATATACCCAGTCTTTTCACAATAGGAATTGATGATCTATTGTTTCATTGGGTGTGAGGCTTTTGACAAGAGAAGTAAAAAGAGATTTGGCCATTCAGAGAATTAAACTGTGTGGATGAGCAAGATTAAATTCTGTGCAGAAAAAGAAGTCACTAGACAGGAATTCATATTGATATCAGACAAATGTTTTGATGAAGACTTGGAGGAAAGAATAGGCACTAATCAAACTAAGTATCGCTGATGCACTGTACACAATGCGACCGAGAACAGATGTGAAGGGCTGATGTTAGAGAAATAATGAATAATGAACCCATTCAATGCCAACTCCCATTTTACCTGATTATTCCTGGTTCTTTAGCTGAATTACATACAAGAAAAGTGCACTGAAGCGCTAAATACTTTTCAATTATTGAATTTGCTTTAAATCCATCACCAAAATGACTTACTGCCGGTATTTTAAGGCAACTCTATGGCATCTCAATTGAAGACATTCTGTAAAGAAAGAAAAAAACTACAGGTAAGAAAAAACTATGTTGAAAAAAACTATAAAAATTACGACAGCTGAGAGATTTTTGTGCCAGGTCACACGCTTCCTTCTACATTTTTGTATTGTCTTGGCTTTCCTTAGAAACTCTTACGTAAGTATTATTGTCAATTCCATTTTACAAATATAGAAACTACTTCAAGGAACTTAATTAAGTTGGTAAGTTTCATATGACCAGTAAGCGTAGAAGCCAGGATCTGTTTCAGTTGTTCTAACTCCAGAACAACTATTTTACAAGCTCTACGACTGGTCAATATGTGCTCATAGGTTATCTCAATGTTTTTAATTAACACAATCATTTAAATAGCTATTCCCAGCCCTGAGGGGTTTTGTGGTCCCAAATGAGAAAACATTTAAAATCGGAGAAAATTGTACAGATATTCTCACAGCTAACAAATGACAAGGAAAGACATTCATTCAGCTTATTAAAAATAAACAGGCCTCAAATTTCATGAAGCTCTCAGTATAGACTGACAATTTCTGAAGTAATTGAGGGGCAGTAGTTAGGAAGGAGGAGAGAAGGAAGATTCAGACAGAAGGTTAAGAAAACTAGTAGGGCACCGTGACTAAGCAAAAATATTTAGAATTATCTGTGTACATGAGTTGGCAAAATTTCATACATGACATTTCAATCTTTTATTTTTGACAAGTATAAAAATTGAAAGGCAATAAAATATGTTTGTGCAATTTTAATGTGTATGACTTTTTAGTGGATATGCACATTTTTTGGGTATCAAAACTTAAATTTGATTCTCTGTGAAGACAATTTTTATATTTAATTTTATAGATTTTAATTTAGGATGAAATTTTGTAATTCATTTTCTGTGAAGATGTCTGTCCATGGTGTTTGTTATTCATTGTGAGTTTTCCAAGTATTTTCTGCTTACAGTGTTAGAGAACTAACTTACACGATTTAGAACAGTCGTCTTTTATGCTGAGCTGTAAATATTTTTCAAATAAATAGTTGTCTTTGAATTTGGGGGTGTTGAAATATGGTCTCATATAGTTCAGGCTGACCTGGAACTCACCACGTATCCCAGGCAGGCCAGGAAGTCACTGGGATCCTCCTGCATCTGCTGGGGAAAGAAGCGTTGCCACCACTCCAGGCTTGTCTTGGGACTATTTGTATGTTGTTTTGGTATGTCATATAAAAATATACATTACTTTATTTTCCTTTATGAATTCTGAGTTTTAAACATTGCTAAGAAAAATATCCTATTCATTATACTTTTGAAAATTTGTTTTAGGGCATGGTGATACACACCATAATCCCAGCACTTGGGGGACTGAGGCAGGAGGATCATAGCAAATTTGAGACAAGCCTGGGCTACAAAGTGAGCTCAGGGTCAGCCTGAACTGCATAGCAAGACTCTGTCTCAGAAACACGGAAATAGCTGTCTTTTTTTATAATGTCAGAGTTTTAGTTTTATATTTAAATATTTCATTCAAGTGGAATTCTTCTCCGAGTAAAAATGTGAGACAGGATTCCCAATAATTTAGTTTCTAGGAGGCTATACAGTTGTTGAAGTAGTATGTATCACAAAAATTCATCTTGATCTTTCATGAAATATCTCTATGTATTTGATTATATTTAGATTTTCTTCTTTATTACAATGACCTGTTAATTTATGCATCAATATCACAATCCTTAAAAAAGATTTATACTTTTGTACCACATATTGTAATGTGTGAGAGTTACTCTTTCAACATTAACCTTTGTTTGCTGAATTTCTATGAATATTTGCTTATTTTACCATGTGAACTTTAGACTTGGATTGTGTAGTTAGAAAGCTTCTTATTTTTATTTGGAACATGCTTAAATTTATTATCTTAGGAAAAATTTAGCATTCTTATGCTGAGCCTCTTAGTTTTCCATTTGTATACAAAATACTAAAATGGAATAAAATCTCCTGATATTTTCTCCATCAATATCTACATTGAATTTAAAAACAATAGAAGAGAGACTTTTTAAAATCAATTACTTTTATTATATCTCCAAAACAAATTGGTCTACAGACCCTCTTCAAGGAAGCCCTAAGTTTAGAGCTGCTTGTGTCATTCTCAGCATATCAAAGTGCCCTAAGTCCCTGAACTGGGTGCAGAAAGGAAGAGAGGATTGAAATTCACATCCAGGGAGCCCAAAGGGAGACCAAGGCATCTGAGAGTAGCACACTCACTACTAGAAGCACCGTGTAAAGCCAATGGAACAAACCAGACCAAATGCCCAGAAGTACCATTACGGACAGCAGGGAAGTGTCCTCAGGTGACTCCACAGGTAATACTAGATTTTCCTTACAGAGCCTTCATGCAGGGTGCTTGCATGTGCAGCTGTGTACACCAACAAGGGTCATACTATCGTCCATCTTCTGTCACTTAGAAAATCAGAGGTAGAAGAGAAACTTTTAAAATTAATTACTTTACGATATTTCCAACCATTACAATATTGCATAGTACTTAGACACCCCAAAGATATTCTTAGAGTTTAATAAACACATTGAATAAATAAATGAATGCAAAATTCAAAAATAGAATAATGTTCTGCTAGCCGTATTACTACCTCTGTATATTGCATTTCATTATTTTATTGGTGAGACCAGGCAGGAGAAAACAGAAGAGAAGAAGCATGAAAGGGCAGAAGTGTGGAGAGAGAGACCTGAGAGGTGAATGCAAATGCGTAATTATTCTCTTCCTTGATTTGTATTCTTTTAGGTGTCTGGTCCAGGTGAAACCAAAATTATTCCTTGAGTAATTTTTCTTTGTTTAACTTCTCTATATTGCCTGACCATGGTATTTGCCTGACAGAAAATTTTATTTGGAGTTTTATGGTTCCTTATGACCTTGACCTTTCGTCTTTCCTCCAAAAAGCAAATTGGAGTAAGTATTAACTTTGCTTGTTATCACTGAAAAAACTACGTTTCAGATAAAACTTTGCTTTCAGTGGCTAATGCACAGTTTCTTATTCATGTGTTCATTATGAGTGAACTTGACCACTACAGCAGTTGCCACAATAGCTTCCCTACCATTAGAGCAATCTTTGATGAGATCTCCCTCATGCTTCACTTGCTTAATTAGACCCCAGCGCATCAATGAGTCATTTTAACTCTCTTCTGCAAGAGCTCTCCATGCCTAGGGCTAACCCCTGTCTCTGAGTTTTATGCTGTTCTTCTTCTCCGAGGCTATAAGACATTGAGGGACAATTGTTTTCTAGATTATCTGAGTAAGACTATTGATGAACACATACGCATTTATTTCCCTTCTGAGTAGGAAAGAGAACTGATATATACTGAACACCTCCTGTGGATGGAGGATTTTTGGTTCTTGTGTTTTTTTTTTTTTTCTGTTGTTGAGAGGATTAACTGTCTGACTAAATTTGCATGTCTGTATATGGGTCCATACATCTACAATTCGAAGATATCAATGGATAAAGCAACAACTACTGTTGAGACCATATCACCTTGTCTATAGATTAGCTGTGATTGTACTATTTTCTATGATAATGGGTGTCTGTTTGTCAATATGTTTTT
>PVLD010028998.1:0-18625 GCA_004027595.1 Dinomys branickii | reverse complement strand
GCTTCAGGACTCACCCCAAACTACTAATACGAGCAACAAGAGTGTCTCCATACTGCTTGCATATATGAACCTTATATGAACCCATGGCGACCGGGTAGGCAGCAGAGAGAGAACCTCCCGGAGGAATGCCACTCAGACATAGGAATATAGCAACATGTGAAGGACAGAAAGGAAAGAGGTGGATATCCTGAACTCGAGAAGGATCTGAAATGGGAACTGAAACCCTCGGAAAGACTAAGCAAAACCTCCTCTGGAGGAGGGGATCAGAGATCTGCCATGGCGCAGTCGGAGGGAGATGAGATGGAGAGGGAGGAGGTCGCCACTCCAAGCACATCCTTGGCCCACACCCTCGTTCTGGCATTCGCAGCTTCAGCTTCGGAGACCCATTGCCCAGCTGCAAGGGGTGGGGAACGGTAATGCTGGAGATCAGGAGGAGGTGGGAGGAGAAGAAAGGGCCTCTGGCATCAGGGCAATGGGACAAAGCCAAAAGGGTCACAGAGGGCGCCCTGATGGGGGTGCGCACCCCGCGGCTGCTCCAGTGAGGGCCCTGTGGCTGCTCCGCAGTGGGCCCCGTGGCTGATTCGCAGTGGGTCCCATGGCTGCTCCGCGGTGGGCCCCGATGCTGCTCCGCTGTGGGCCCCGTGGCTGCTCTGCTGCTGCTCCACAGTGGGCCCGGTGGTTGCTCTGCTGAGGGCCCCGCTCAGCGCACCTCATGGACTGGACCCGCCCCCACCCATAGCACGACAACAGGGTAGAGCCGGGCGGTCCGCTGTGAGCATATGTGCTTTCCCACATCCAACCATGGCAGTTTGTATACACCCATGTATGTTATAGTATAGTCTGAGGCAGCTGTATCTCTTCCCAAGGCGAGAGTCCAAGAATATAGATAAACCCAGGAGTACAGTTATTATCACAGGGAAGATGACTGATTGAGTGGTAGGGCAACAGAGATGAGGGTGGAGAAAAATTGAATGATCAAATGGCCCATCATCTGTGTAACTGAGTAACGAAGGTGAAGGTAACATTATGTAGGACAGCATCCAGAGCTAATTCCTTTCTATCTTCTCTATAATTTTGTATTTCCTCAATCGTTTTTGTATTAACAGAAGTGAAGATAACTTTATATTATACAGAATCCAGTGCAAATTCCCTATCTTCTCTATAATTTGGTATTTCCTTTAATGTTTTTGTGTTAACTAATGTGAAGATAACTATGTAATACAAGATCCAGTGCTAATTCCCTACTATATTCTGTATAACTTTGTATTTTCTGTATTGTTTATGGCTTTTCTGGTTCATGTCTCCATTCTTTTGTCTTTAAAATAAAATTAAAAAAAAAAAAAAGAAAATGGATCAGAGACAAGGACTTGTTGGGAGTGAGACCCAGACATCAGTTTGCAGCCACACAAATGATTTTATTTCACATCAGGTCCCCAACTGAAACAAAGCTCAGGGTTTTGTCCCTCCTCTAGCGGGACACGGCACAGAGCTGGTAGGGGGATGGGACATTCAGGAAAGCAAAAACACCTTGCTCGCTGGGCTGGGGTTGCCCCTTGGGCACTGAGAAGCTGAAGTGCTGTAGCAGGCAAGTGAAGAAAAGGAAGAGCTCCATGCGGGCCAGTGGCTCCCCGAGGCATGTACGGCGACCTGTGGGTGGGGATGGGGCTCGGCCAGCCTAGGCCCTGGGCTCTGTTTCTTTTATTTATTTATTTATTTTGGATAATTTTTTTATTTTTTAAAGTGTAAAAGAAAAAGAACAACATCAACAAAAAAGAGGAAAACATTAACAAAGAGACACAAAGTAGCACAATAACAGTACAATCAAAATTGAATTATAGACAAAGCAACAGGGAACCAACAATGGTTGTTGCATTGCATATTGATAACTTCAAAGTGTATGCTCAGGAAAACACATATAGACATACAAGATTGATCAAACAACCAGTGATCAGCTATTCCTTACCATAAACTGACATAAGACCATAGTGGAGCCATGTTAGCCATCTTGCACATATGTACATACAAATATACATACATATTTGCCTCTTTCTTCCTTTTCTCCTTCCCTCATCCCATCTGTGCTTTACTTTTGAGCAGATTTCCTTCACACCTCTTAGTTTATATTCCCACCCTCAGGTTCTTACACCAGTGACACAATACGTTGCTTGCATATGTGCCTCTGATTTATTTCACTTATGAGTATGGTGTCTAATTGTGACCATTTGCCTGCAAAGGCCCCAAATCTGTCCCTCTTTATAACTGAGTAATATTCCATTACATAAAAATGCCACATTTTTTTATTTTTATTTTTATTTTATTTATTTATTTATTTTTTTTTGTGGTACCAGGGATCGAACTCAGGACCTTGAACTTGCCAGGCAAGCGCTTATTCAACTGAGCTATATCCCCAGCCCTACCACAGTTTTTTAATCCAGTCCTCTGTGGATGGACATTTGGGTTGCTTCCACAATTTAGCTATTACAAATTGCACTGTTATAAACATGGGTGCACATGTATCACGGTGATATGTTTTCAGATCTTCTGGGAAAATACCCAGAAAGGGAATAGCTGGTTTGAATGGAACCTCTAGACCTAGTTTGCTGAGAAATCTCCAAGCTGCTCTCCACAGTGGTTTCACCAGTCTGCAATCCCACCAGCAGTGCAGTGCACCAGCAAAGTAAAAAGAAAACCCACAAATTGGGAAAAAATCCTAGCTGGCTGTCCCTCGGACAAAGGTCTTCTATCTAGAACATACAAAGAATTAAAAAACATGTACCTGTCCAAATTCAAAGACCCAATCCAGAAATGGGCACCTGAGATGAATACACACTTCTCAGATAAAGAAATACAAATGGCAAATAAATAATGAGAAAATGTTCTACATCTTTAGTCATTCGAGAAATGCAAATAAAAACAACATTGAGATTTCATCTCACCCCAGTAAGACTGGCCAGTATTAAGAAATCATCCTGGGCTCTGTTTCTTACAGGAATCCTAGAGAGGGGTCAAGGAGCCAGGTACCCCACAAGTACCTGTTGAGAATGGCATGAAGGCCTCATGCTTTACAAAGCGGCCCTCGGCGTCCAGAAAGTGATCTGGGTAGAAGTGGAAGGGCTTCTCCCAGACGGTCTCATCTTTCAGCACAGATGACAGGTTGACGACTACTGCTGTCCCCTGGTAAAGGATGACTGGTAGGAAGGCGGAGTACAATAGGATACAAGTTTCTCTGCCACAGGCACATATAAGCATACTCTGCCAGGTACACAAATTCACTCTTTCAGTTAGCTCTCGGCCCCAGAAACTTCTCAGCACCCTCTATGACCCTGTGGCAGTTCCAAGTGGCAAGGCTCCCATGGGTCCCCCCTGTACCACCTATTTCTCTGAGTAGTGGCTCTTCCACACTTGCCCTGTTTTACTTTGCATCCCACTTCTCCAGGGCCCTGTGGGGCCAGAGAGGCACTATCTGTGCTCAGCATTGCATACAGCCAGCCTGGGCCTGGCAGCATCCATAGAACTGAGGATTGGGTAGCTGGGTGCTGCCGGGCCTCTCCTGGGAGTGGCTGTGCTGGAGAAGGAGGGCCCCAGGCCTACCTTGGGGATAAGGAAGCCCTGCACCTCAATGTCACGGGTTGCCATGTGGGGTAAATTCATTGGGATGATGTCACCAAAGCGCTGCACCTCGTGAATCACAGCGTTGGTGAAGGGCATGCGGGCCTGGTCCCCCATCTCTGGGCACCGCCCCTGGCCTATCACTTCATCGATCTCCTGCTGGACACGGCCTGCACAGACAAGCATGCCCATGGTGGGTCAGTCCCCGGGAGCTGTAGCCTGACCCTCTCCTCCCCTCGGTTAAGGGCTGTGGCCAGGTGAGGAGGGCATCACACTTCCAAAGCCCTGGAAAGTTTCATGGTCTCCATGAACTCCAGTTGGAGACCCTACTGCCACTTTCCCTCCCCCATTCTCCCCTGCAGCCCCTGCGGGGCTCACGCTGCACATCTGGGTGCAGGATCATGAGCAGCAGGGCCCAGGCCAGCGTGGTCGAAGTGGTCACCATCCCTGCCGTGAACAGGTCAGCCACAACCAGGCGCAGGTTCTCATCATTGAAGCTGCTCTCGGGATTCCCCTTGGCCTGGGCCAGGCAGAGAGGGTGGGCTCAGGGGGAAGCAGGAGAAAGTCCCTAAAGGACCCCAACTGTACCCCTACACCCAGATGCTGGGTACTGGGAAATACTGAAGCCCCACCGTATCTAACACCTCCCAATACCCTCACCCCACAGTCCTTAATCCCGCCTTAGAATCTGCCCTTCAAATGAAATAAAATCATTTGTGTGGCTGCAAACCTTCTCCACTTCACCCAGGAAGGCATCAGTCAGGTCTCGGGGTGGCTGGCTCAGGTCAAGGGTTTCCCTGTGTTCAGTCACCAGCTCATCTATCAGGGCCAAGAAGGCCTTCTGTGCAGGGAGGACCTTGCCAGCTGCACCTGGGATATGCAGCAGCACTGGGAATGCGTTCAGCACCTGCCACAGTCATAGAGAGGAGAACCTGGGACCTGCCTGTCCCCACTGTGCCCTGCTCCCTTCCAAGTGCCAGCCTCTCCTCTCTCTCATTCCTGGGATGCCAGAAGGAACAGCTTCCCCCAGATATCTCATGGGCTTGGGGGGCTTTAAAGGTGGATAGGAGACACAGGGTTTGACTCTCTCTGGGTCCTTTATCCTGGACAATTTTTCCCTTTAGTGTTGTCTGAGATTTTCTACCTCCAGGCTTTCCTCCCACAGCGTCCTCTCCCAGCATGCCAAGCCTTCCCAATGGAGACCCTGCGCATAGAGCTGTCCCTGTAAGACTCCCTTGAGCCCTCACCTGGGTGATCAACTCAAGGCCCTCCTTCATAGTTTTCTCCAGCAGGTCCAATATCCTGCCCAAGAGTGGGTCATCGTACTCGAAGCGATGTGCGTAGATGAGGGAGGCAATCACATTGCACACTGCCCTGTTCAGGAGGTCATTTGGGCTGAAGGGCCGTCCTGGGAGCAATAATATGGTCAATGGGTCCCTGTTGTCCCCTATTCCCCTGCCACCTTCTCCTTTTCTGTGTGCACAGCCCATCACCCACCATCCCGGGTAGCAAAAGCAGCACAGAGGCAAGAGGCCTCCTTGGTCACCCACTGCTCCAGTGACTTCTTGCCCAGGCCGAAGTTGCGCAGCGTGGACACGGAGAAGCGGTGCTGCTCACGCCAGGCGGGTCCGTAGGGCGCCATGACCACCCCTAAGTAAGACGCAGGCATGTGCACAATATGCACATGATTAATCTTATCTGGCTCTGTCCTTTACTCCTTCCCATCATTCTCCTCTTCCTCAGGGCACAGACTCAACCCTGACACACCACACACTTAAGTCTCCATTTCCACACTCCATTTCTAGGCTTCCTCCCCCAAATTTGTTGGCTTTTCCTGTGTCCCTTGATCATATCACTGCCCCAGTAGACCCCATCCTTCCTTTGACCACTGCCTGCCATGTCCTGCCCTGATGCTTTCTCTGCCCCACCACCCTTTGCCTTGGGATCGTGGACTGAAGCCCAGGTGCTCGTTGATTGGCACAGGTGGCCGGTCTGCGGTGTCCTCGCGGTGGTCCACCAGCACCTCACGCACGGCCGCCAGCCCATTGAACACAACCACTGGATTCCAGGCCAGCTGCAGGCTGAATACATCTCCAAAGCGGCACCGAAACTGCAGAGGGAGCAGCAGGGTGCTCATCAAATCAAGGTCTCCATGAAATTTAAGAACCTATTCTCGTCGCAGGACCCCGTCTTACTACACAAGCCTTCAGAGACTCAGGTGGAGCAGTGCAAAAATGAGACTTGGTGCCTTTTATTCTCTTCATGACAGTGTGGCTAGAACTCACAGCCTCATCCATGCTGGACAAGCATTCTCCCATGAAGCAACCCTCCAGTCCAAGACCTGCCATCTTGATGCTGGGGGTCATGTCCTCTAAAGTCAGACTCACTGTATAGACAGATCCCACCACCCACTTATGACCTGCTAGCTATAACACTGTGTGTTGGGTTCGCTGGCATCCCATTTTACACTTGAGGAATCTCAGGGTCACAGATGTGAGCAATGAGGCCCCAATTCACAACAACATAAGATTTGAAGCAGGTCATGACACCTCTCTCAATCTTGATTCCTGATTGAAATGATGCTCAGGTCACTGATCCACTGCCTTTATTGGAAGAACTTTCCCTGTGATACCATCAGAATGGAAATGGGGCTACATAACTTTCATTCTGTCCAACTGGACACTAAAACATCCTGCTCTCCTTCCTGGACTTTGTCCTCCCACGTTTTTGCAATGAGAAAGTCCAAAGTGTTCTGCATGTCCTTCACACCTCCCCAACATTCTTCTTTTCCTAAGGGAAGACACTCAATCCTGGTACATCACACATTTGGTGCCCTCTCTGGTACCTCTTGGGGTATTCTATGCCTGTCCAGCCTGTGGCTTTGCCTGCCATCCACTGTTTGCTGCTAGGGATCCCCATGACCTCTTTCTGGCCTCCACCTCAACTGTCTTACCTTATAGAAGGAGTATGGTATATTGTGCAGGTCCAGCTGCAGAAGGTTGCCCAGGCCAGGCAGTGCCACAGGGCCTGGTGGGTAGCGAGCAGCCCAGCGTTGGCGCCGGTGCATCAGGTCCACCAGGAGCAGGAAGACGGCTACGGCCATGGCCACAGAGAACAGCGCATCCCCAGTCAGCAGCCCCATGGCTGCCCTGCAGCCCACTAGGTTCCTCTGGACACACCTGGTGGCCATCACAACTCCAGGCACCTAGGACCAGGCAGCACACCCTTACCACACCCTGGGCACGTAAACAGGTTAGCCTCTGTTTTATACACGAGCTGGCTGCCCTCTGCCCTGTGCTGGGAGCCAACTCTGTTGACTGCACCCAAAGGCCAGAGGGAATGGCTAGGGTAGAGCAGATACAGGGCAAGCTACAGCCCTATTTGCTCTTCCTCTCATCTCTAGGTGATATCCAGGGAGGGGCTCCAAGACCTAGAAATAACTTAAATGGAAGCTCAACAAATCTTTGTGATGTGTGGGGTTGAAAGTTGAAATGTCATCCCCAGGAAGCACGTCAACTTGCTTCCCTTTGGGGGACGAAGATACATGACCTAGAGAGGTAGAAAAGCCAAGGGCTGACATGCCAAGCCAGTAGAGCTTTGAGGGAAATGGGGAAAATTCATCAGGATGATGAATTTATCAGGTTGGGATATTTTTTACAGGCTTCATGGAGGAACTGCAGACAGATTAACGGTCGGACCTGCACTGCAGATCACAGCCATCTTGATCACTTTGAAGACAGAAACTATGATGGAGTCCAAGCCACACAGATGGCTGAGGAATCTGAAAGCAGGCCAGATGAGGAGGGCAGGATGCCTCACTTTAGAGAATGGGCATCCAACCTTTAGGCTTGTCCAGGACACACTGAGTGAAGAAGTGTCTTAGCCTGCATTGAAATAGTTAATATAGTCAATGGAAATAAGTAACCAAACTTCCTTTTTCATATTTTATTATAGCACTAAAAAAGGGCAACAAACATATAGTAGTGGGATATTGGACCTTGTTTCTCTAAAAGGTATGTACAGATGTCTGGTTTTGATGAAGTGGCTACAATTCTTAAGGACTTCTCCAGATGCTTGTCAGAAGTTTTTGATCTAATTTCATTCTTCAAGAGTTGTTCATAAATGTACATAGGTGATGCTGTGAATAAGGTGTGACAGTGACAGGAGGCGAGAGTGTGAAGTGAGGGATATTTTTCTCTGGGAAAAGGGTCTTATAGGAGTCTGGCAAGGAGACAGGATGAAATTTTTCTTTCAATTGAACAGCTAATTGCAACTCTATACTTTCCAAAGATTAATACATAAGCAACCACTTTTTTTTAGTAGTAGTGATGTACATGTAATCATAACATCATAAAAGCTTGTTACTTTTTTTGTACTTTCTATATCACAATTGCTAAAAAAGTGTTTTTACTGATTAAATTACTTTATGAAATAGGGTTAGGGATGCAGCTCAGTGGCACAGCACCTGATTGGCAGCCTGTGGCCCTGGGTTCAATTCCTGGTACCAAAAAAAAATAATAATATAATAAGCCTAAATTGAAGAATTAAATAGGATGCTATACTTGATCTTAGCCAAAAAGCTGAGAATGGGGTTAATAATTAAATAAGAAAACTTCTCGATTCCCAGTACGCCCCTCCAAAAAAAGAAAGAAAGAAAAAGTCCATGACTGCTTAATAACAATAAGTGTCTGTCCTCACAGGAACATACACTTTTAGAGGGTCGAAATACTATTACTGGACCTTCTATAGACGTCACTGTTTTCTTGGTCCCTCCCTTGGGGAACCTCCTGTCTGGGAAGGAAAAAATTACAAAAGACACTCAGCAAAACCAGGCAGGCCAGATGAGGCACAGTGACAGTAGGTCCTCCAGCTCACAAGGGGAGATGAACTGGTTGGGCACAGAAAGGGTCACAAACAGCGGTTTCCAGGCCTGGCCAACAGTCGCTCACAGTCACAGGGAATTAGCAGGTTGTGCTCAAGGACCCAATCTCCCAGCCAGGCCATGAACCATAGGGACTATGTCTGGAGCCATTTCCTTGACAGAACCAAGCAGCACA
The DNA here is from genome assembly GCA_004027595.1 of Dinomys branickii. Taxonomy (NCBI): domain Eukaryota; kingdom Metazoa; phylum Chordata; class Mammalia; order Rodentia; family Dinomyidae; genus Dinomys; species Dinomys branickii. The sequence goes on along the minus strand of PVLD010028998.1, from coordinate 9,959 downwards.
TGCACACAGACTGCACCAGAGGACAAGAACTGCAGCCTGGCTCACACTCCTAAGCAGGGGCCTTTCATAACGTCTCCCAAAACGAACAGCCCGCAGGGGACAGCTGGGAGGCATCACAGGCTTTTCTTCCTCTGAAACCTTGACCAGTAAGTAAGCTCTACTAGTTGAAGGTTCAAAAAGCTTTCAGACCCACTCTCTCATCTAATGGTCAACATTTAATGGCAAAAGTTTGGGCTCAACCTCAGAGCTCAGCCTTACCACTGTCCACTCCTTTGCTTTTTTTGGTACTAGCAATCAAACTCAGGGCCTTGCGCTTGCAAGGCAGGTGCTGTGCTGCTGAGCTACATCCCCGGCCCCTACTGTCCACTCTTGCCCATAGGAAGTTGCTGCCATTTCTCAGAACTACCCATACACATTACCTGTCCCTGAGTGCTGGTGTCATCTGAGTGGACTTCTTGTGCTCTTAGCCCAAAAGTCTACTACCCATGGCCCCTTGGCCAGAACACAGCTATAGTAAGGGGACATTCCTTGGCTTCCTCATGAAAAAACCCTTGTTTATGACCAAAGATCCAGACAGAAAAAGCAGTTTCTCTTGGGCTGCAAGAGTCCGAGTTTCCTTCTGCTCTCTCCACTCAACTGCTGTTTTAGGATAGCTGGTTATAGGTCACTCCTCCGTGTGATTTTAGCAAATCATTTAGAACTACAGCTGCTTCCTCAGAAGAGACAATGACCCTACACTACGACTTCCTTGGATGACAGGAAAGAATTCACCAAGTAAGAACAAAGGGCAAAGAGAGCCCACATCTCATGGAAATCTCATTCCCTTGGTCTCCCCAACAGGTGGGGCTCTTGTTCTTACCCTGTTCACTCTTTTTGAGAGGTCATGAGGGTTTAGAACTCTCCTCAAGTCCCACCTAATACAACCTGTGCTCCCTCCTCTACCTGCCTCCTCTTGCCCTCTCTTTCTCCTGCAAAGAAAAACTCCAAAACTGAAATTAGATCTGGATTCAGGAGGAATTAACATGTGTCGAACACATTACATGTCAGGGACATCCGATTTTCACTGAGTCCTCCACGATACCACATCATAGTAAGAATGCACAGAGCTGGAGCCCCATGACCAGAACAAGCAGGGTCACAGCACCAAAAATCAGGAGCCCCACCAAGAGGTGACATGACCTGTTCATGGAAAAATGACCCAACTTACCAAAATGCATCACAACTGTTTTTGCGGAAGGAATCCAACTGTGGTCGGACCCCTTGGACTGTGCTGCATGGCTGCCCATTGCTTTCGCTCATCTAAACCAGGGACCCTGGCCTTTTCAGCACTTACAGCTGATATAGGTCTATGTCTGGCCTGGCCAATGCTCTTTGCCTACCATGGATGTGGCAAGTGAGGCTCTAGGAAGGCACCTGTGAAGCCAGCCAGCTAGGAAGTGACAGAGTGGGACCTCCAGTTTGATCTGTCACCTTGTCTAGGCAGTAGTGGTCCCCTGACCACACTATTATCACCAGAGTGCTGTCTGATCTCTTACACAGCAGGAGAGGAGCCACAGGCTCAGAGACCAGCCAGGCTAGGCTGACCCTAGGTGTGCTGCCCTCCTAGGGGAGAGGGGCTGTGCCGAGGCCCTGGCTGGCTGGCCCTTCCCCTGCACAGCACTGTATTGTGATGTAGCCTCCACTGTCTCCTAAAGAGACCACATCTGGGAGAAAACTGGCAGAAATGGAGACAGAAGCCTTGTGGTGTCTTAGAAGCAGGCACACTTCCATCTTGGGCAATCTATTTCCGAGTTCCCTGATGGGACACAAGAAGCCCCTCCACCACTACTGGTTTTGATCCACATTCAGGGCAGAGACAGCACATCAAGGGTCAGGACTAAACTGCCACTTTGCCCTAAGTGTGTCCTCTATGAATAAACACATGTTGCTGCACTTTAAACAGTGTTTCTGACAGTAGAGGTGAATTTTCACAGAGCCTGTCTCTTCTTCCTTTCAGACAACTGAATATGCTGTTTTGTTGCTATGGAAGAAATAAGTGAATCCAAAAAGACTCGAAACAACTTCAAATTCATCAGCACTATGACTTGCCAACTGCGCTATGCCACTCTATGCCCCTACAGTATAGACATCACACACAGAACCAGCAGCGTCAAACTGGGCAAGGTTATAGTGTAAAGACAGGACACAGAGCATGCAAGGAGACTCACCTCCCTCACTGCCAGTGTGATCTGCTGAGGCAACTGGCTTTCAGGAGCATTCCTTCCATTCACTCCCTCTCAAAACAATTTGTCCCTGAAGATTGTGAAGATACCATCTACGTCTCTGCACTTACAGTGATGCTAGATCTACGGACAATTTTTTTCAAATCCTCCTAACAACATATATAAAGCTCTCCCCACCCTGCAGAAAAACCTAAGACCTTTCAGATAGAGCTGAAAGCAGACAGACTTTCAAATACCCAGGTTGCTGTTATTTCTAAATCAAGAAGCAGAAAGAATTCCAAAACTCTAGTTGACATATGCGCTTGAGTAGTTTACAGAAAATTCTGATGGACCCCACGTGACTTTGAAATTTGCAACAAAGAAAAATAGGATGGACCGGTGGGTGGTCAGAATTGTAACAAACGAAAAAAAAAAAAAAAAAAAAGAATTGTAACAAACGTACTTACTTCGGTAGCACACACGCTAGAACAGAATTGTAATAAAGTACAACAGTCTGGAAGTTGCATGTTCCAGATTGTGGTCTGTGAGCATTCCCTGTAAAATGCCTTGTAAGTTCACTGTGAAACTTCTGTACGTTTTGATTTAACCTAATTAAACGGGGCAGGGTCGCCCTTAGAGACGGCTGGAAAGAGACAAGCACTCCTCTCCAGCCACGTCTTGGGTGGGCCCCAGGGCAAGAAGGACGATACCCAGCAGAGTGGACGCCTTTTACTCGTCACTGCCTGCCCCGTCGAGTCCAGAACCTACCGCCGACGTCCCCTGCTCGGGGCCGCATCCTGCTCGCTCCGGCAGGAAGTCCTCGGTTTCAGTGGAGCCCGAGAATTATCTGTGGATCTTGTTAAACACAGCTAACCGCGTCTCACCCCATAACTTTGGAATTCAGCCCTTGGGGTTCCGCCCAAGACACCTGCCCCTTAAACAGCGCCCAGGTGCTTCTGACGTCCCAGGCTCTCACCCGGACAAACAGCAGCGGCTCACTCCATCCCCCCCGACGCCCGCCCAGCGGCCGGGCGCCGCACCCTCCCGGCTCCGCTGCGGCAGGAAGCCCGGCCCAGGCGCGGCCCGCCGTCTCCACGCCGGCTGCGGGCGCGGGAGCCCCTCTGCCATCGGACGCGCCGAGCCGGGCGGGCAAGGACAGCGCCCGCGGCTCCCGGAGCGCCAGGGTCCCCGCGGGGCTCGGCAGCAGGCCGTGCTCCGGTAGCCTCCCCGGCGCCCTTGAGGAAACAGCGCCTCGCTGCGTCCTAGAGGTGACAGGCCCCGCTATGCTGCCCGAGCGCCCTTTACCTCGAGAGACCGCGGCCCGGGCGGCGAGCAGGGACCGGTGCCGAGGGCGCTCCGAGGAGGATGCCAGCTGAGGTAGCTGCGAGCGCAGAAGGAGGTACTCCGCCCGAGGGCCCTCGGAAGACTGAGTACGGACGCCCAGTGTTCTCAGAGACTTTTACGTCTTTGCGCCTGGAGGCCTTCGGGACTTGTAATCCGCGAAAGTGCGCAGAGATCTCTGAGACTTGTAGTCCGTCCGTCTTCCAACCCAGCCTCTGGGGTTGACAATGGACGAGAGAGCGCTCAGGGGCACTAGGTCCAGGGAGCGCGCCGCAGTGAGAAGTTTGAAAGAAGCAAAGAGCAGTGCTCATCACATACAAGGAAACCTCTGTACATTTCCCTGCTAATTTCCAGCTAAATTTCCCTTAGAAACCATGGAGCGCAAAAGAGAATCAGATAATATATTTAAGTTGTAAACAAAAACAAGAGTGTCAACTAACCTCTTTCCATTTGGCACAACTACCTGACATGAATGAAGGCGAAACCAAGACCCTGCCAGTTAAAAAGCTGCGGAGGGACTTCATTAACAGTGGACTTGCCTGAGACGAACTGGTGGAGAACCAATCCAGGCTGAAATGAAATTACACTAGATAGTAATTAAAAGCCGTAAAGAAATACTCAACAGTGGACAAGTTGACCACACGGGTGATTATAAATGTTGGCATTGTTGAATGGGGGGGTTGTAATTCTTCTTCAGTCCCTTGTGTGATTCCCCCCTCCCATATTTTTTATTCTTGCATTAATTTAAAACACCAATGAATAAAACACTACTTATAACTCTATGTTAATAAGCACACACTGTATAAACTTTTAATTAGGGGTAATAACATAATGTGGGAAGGAGAGAGATATGAATAGAGAGTTTGTAAACTACATAATATAACATTTTTATTATGCAAACTAGGTTTTTATGTTTAAAATGTTGATTTTAACCAATGTAACCAATAAGAAAATAGAGAAAAAGTGTGGTAAGAAACAAAGAAAAAGCTGAAGTGGACACAAAAATACCACCAAAGGCAAGAAGGCAGTAATGGAATAGGTAGAGGATAAGTTATCTAGAAAACAAAGATAAATGGTAGAACCATATCTTTTCTATCAGTAGTTATTTTAAATGTACCTAATTTAAACTCTCTTTTGGAAAGAGATTGGCACATTGGTTCAAAAAATAAGGTGGTCTACATGCTGACCTCACCATAGTCATTTCAGATAAAAAGAAACAAAGATTTTAATATCAAACAAAGTTGATATTAAAATCATGGGAAAAGAAATCCCATCCAACATTACCACAAATGAGTTGAGATGACTATGTCAGTGACAGAGATGTTAAATCAAAGAAATTACAAGAGAAAAGGCTAGCATACATTGGTACAAAGTCCAGTCCAGCAAGAATATATAATTTCAAACAGGTAGTCCTATACCCTACCATGATGTTTCACCAGTGATGGACTGCACAGACAATTAACTGTTGTCCTACAAGATTGTATCATATAGCGATGTCATGGTCATCTTAGTTTCTGTGTTTAACACTCTGTAATATCTGCAGAAAAATGAATTGCCAAAGGACACACTTCCAAGAATGTTATCTCCTTGCTAATTGGCACATGAATGAAAAAACACTGGAAGAACTGAAGGGAAAAGGAGAGTGTACTAGAGTTGTAGTTGGAGACTTCAATAACCCACCATCAATATTGGATTGAACAACTATAAATAGCATTATGATGGATATTCAGGACTTAACAACACTATTAGTCAGTTAACACATAATGTAGAATGCGCGCCATATCGGGGTAATAACCCTTAGTTATTACAGGCTGATCAGGCCTGCAGTCTCCCAAATGAGTGGATGGCTTAACTAAATGAGACAAATGATTTTAGGGCTCCAAGAGGACCCAACTGTCTTTCAGAATTTGAGATTCTCTGAGTTAAGACAAAGACTTCTCTGAGCTATGGCCCATATTAGGTTTTCAAACAAAGGAGGGGGATACTGAAGAAAATGCAGGAATCTGGGCAGGACTTGGGTATCCCTCTAAGGACTTCTCCAAGTAATCCATTATGTTGATTTAGAACTATGTGATCTCTAGGAAGGCCTTCACTACAGAAGTGAGGTGCTTGCAGCTGTGGTCTCCTTTTAGTTAACTGAGGTTGGAGCCAAAATTCCTCAGTCATGGCCTTATCTTGTCCTCACGGATTCACCCACCATTACAGGCCTCAGTAGGGACCAGTGACTCACAGGTAAACATGAAAAGCCAATTGGTTAATATAAGTCCTGCTCAGAGCTGCTTCATAGTGATCTCCACCAATGCCACCCAACAACTGCAGGGTGCTCATCTTCATCAAGTGCACAGGAAACATTCTCTAGAACAGACCAAGCAGTAGTACAAAAACAATCTCAGTACAGCCTTAAAAGTTGGACTCATATAAAACTCTTTTCTGATCACTCTGGAAGAAGTCTGAAACAGCTGAAGGAAAACTGACAGATATGTGGAAATTAACCAGCAGATGCTTATATAACTAATAGGTCAAAGAAGAGAAAGTAACTTAAGGAGAATGGGAAGGAAAGCATTACATACCAAAACATACTGCATCCAGCAAAAGCAGAAATCAGAGGGAAAATGTACAGCTGCCCACACCTACATTAAAAATGAACAAAGATCTAAAACCAATAACTGACTACAGATCTTAAAGAAATAAAAGAGAAGAGCATACCAAATCCAAAGGTAGCAGAGGGGAGAAAATCAGTAAGGTTAGAACAGGGATAAATGAAATAGCTGGGTTTGGTAACCCAGCTAGGGAGGATGAGGCAGGCGGATGGCAAGTTCAAGGATAGTCTGGACAATTTAGCATGGACTTGTCTCAAAAAGGTGTGGGGTAGGATAGGGATGCAGCTCAGTGCTCCCTGGATTCGACTCCCAGAGGGACAGAAAGAGGTGAGGGAGAGGGAGGAGGAGACGGGGGAGGGAGGGGGTGGCAGGAAGAGAATACCGAGTAATAGAACAATACATAAAATTCATAAAACTGAAATTGGTTCTTGATAAACATCAAAAAAAGTGATGACCTTCTGGCTAGGTGGAATAAGAAGAAGAGAAGGACGACAACAAAGATCAGATTCGAGAGGGGATATTGCTACAGGGTCTACGAAAATAAAAAACAGCCCAAGGGACTTTAAAATGGCCAAATCTCTCTCACTTCGGCAGCACATATACTAAAACTGGAACAACACAGAGAAGGTTAACATGGCCCTATGCACAAGGGCGACATGCAAATTCGTGAAGTGTTCCATATTTTTATGTTTTTGTTTCCATCATTAAAAATTTCAAATAAAATAACACAAAACAAAATGGTCAAACTTCTGGAGGCACAAAAATCTTTATAAATAGAAGCAGAAAGAAATAGGATCTCTGAACAGATCTCACAGTACTAAGGAGATGGAGTCAGTAGTAAAAATAAGGTATCAACACAGAAGAGCCCACAACCACAAGATAGCACTGGGAAAAGTAGGCAATCATTTAAAGCAGAACTAACACAAACACTTCTGAAGCCTTCCTAGACACTGAAGACTAGAGAATTAGAGAAGCTACTTCCTAACTCAGTCTACAAGGCCAACATTCATCTCATTCCAAGGATACACAAGTATTGCATAAGAAAACAACAAGGGCCAGGGATATAGCTCAGCAGCACAAGTGGCTGCCTGGCAAGCACAAGGTCCTGAGTTCGATTCCCAGTACCAAAACAAAAACAAAAATCCAGCAGACCGTTATTCCTGAGGAATACAGACACAAAAATCTTCAAAAAATAATAGGAAACTGACTCTAACAGTGTATCAAAAATTAGAGTTAGGGGGTTGGAGATTTAGCTTAGTGGCATAGCATTTGCATGGCGAGCCTGAAGTCCTTAGTTCAATTCCCAGTACCCACTCCAAAAATTAGGGTTAGAGATGCAGCTGAGTGATAGAAGATTGCCTAGCACTCCCCAGTCTTAGGAAACTATCCCTTGCACTGTAAGTATACATACACATGTGTGTGTGTGTGTGTGTGTGTGTGTGTGTGTGTGTGTGTATGGGTATGTGAATATATACATATACATATATATAGATACATATACACATACACACATGTGGGAGTCATTGTTTACACTCTCACCTGGTAGAAATTATTCCTGGAATGCCATGATTCTTTGACACATAAAAACCAATCACTGCAGTACACCACATTCACAGGACCAAAGGAAAAAACCATATGATCATCTCAATGGATGCAGGCAAAGCATCTAACATCATTCCATATATATTCATGAAAATTAGCATGTACAAGTCCTGGATTCAATCCCCACAACTGAAGGAAAAAACTGCCTTTTGGCCAGGGGGCATGACTGCAGCATGGCATACTGCAGCATATCAGTGATTCACCTCTTGTGATTGTCTGGGCCACTGGAGCTATAGCTCCCTGCCACCACCCAGCATGCCCAGATAGTGTCTCTTCACATACTGCTAGCTTAATAAAAGATCAAAGTTCGAAATTTTCAGGGCTGTTTCTACTGAGTGGTATTACTTATCTACCATAAAGTCCAAAAGTCATGTCAAACTGCTCTTGGAATCATGGGTACAAAGTCCTCTGATCAAAACAGTGAGGCATTGTTGTGAGGCAGGACATGCACAAGAACAGAGAAGGCTCAGGAAAAACACACTGGACACTGATGTGGCCCACATCAGCTTTTCAGTCCACAACAGGCCACATAGGGGAAGTGCTTTAATAGTATAATGGAGCTTCGAAATTCTTACTGCCTGCTCATGTTGACCTCGCATCATCGGGTTACATCATCTAAGATACTGAGGGCCATGACCTGCTGCACTGCTTGGTAACCTAGGAGCGATAGGCTCCACCACCAAGCCTCTAGGGGCAGAGGCCACACCGCCTACGTTTGTAGAAGTCCATGCTTTTCCTCAAGAAGGAAACTGTGTTCTCTCAAGATAACCCTGACATTAATCATGTGACTAAAAATGGTCCAGTGGTATTCAACAAGGCTACCAACACCATGCTATGGGTATAGAACAGTCTCTTAAGAAATGGTGCTGGGAAATCATGTATCCCTGGGTACAAGAATAAAGTACAGCCTTTAGCTAGCACCACGCACAAAAATTATCTTTAAATAGATCAAAGACCTGAATGCATGAGCTCAAACTATGATACTTTTTACAAGTAAAGAGGGTAAATCTTCACCAAGTTGGATGTGCGCTGATATCTTGGATAGGGTACCGGTGCCACAGGCAAGAAAGAAAAAGTAGACAGATTAGAGTTCATAAAAAATAAAAGCATCATGCATCAACATTCATCATCAACAAAAGGAAAAGAAAACCCATAGAGTGGGAGAAATAATTGATAGTCACAAATATGACAAAACATCAACATCAGAATAGTATGGAATAAGAAAAGCCACATGATTCAATTGAAAAATGAGCAAAGGACCTACATTGACATTTCTTCGTGGAAAATATATAGTATGGCCCATGAACACAAGAAAAGATGCTCAATACCACTCCTGTTAGAACAGTGAAAATGATAGCAACAATGAGGTGCTACCTCACATTCATTTTGGCTTTTATCAGAGAACCACAGAAAATGAGGGTAGGCATGCATGGAGGCTGTGGATCACTGTGTACTCTTGATGAGACTGTCAAATAAATGCTAAAGGCACTGCGGGATAGAGTAGGGTGGTTTCTCACAAAACTAAAGAGAATTCTCATGACCTAGAAATTTGCAGCGACCAGCGCAGCTCTTGAATCTCCCAAGGGGAGGATGGTGAAAGATGAAGAGTCAGAATGCATAAAGTTGAGCTCAGGTGGAGCCTCCTCTCCTGATGGGAGAAAAAGAACTGCCCAACAAATGCAGTCATTTATTTATATACTCCGGATGTTGTTGTCAGTTGAACCTGTCTGCCTAACAATGTGTTTCACCTTCTCTGAGTGGGAAGAGCTTGTTCACGTGGCTCACCATGGGTGCACCCTGTTCTCAGGGCTGGCCTTACTTTAGCCCTGCACTTGTGATTGACCTTCAGCTTCAGCCACTCTGCACAGAAATTCCTCTTCTCTGCAGTGTCATACTGGGAACTTTCAACTACACTGTTATTCTTATTTCTTAAGGTCAATGGTATATTCAAAGGTATTTATCTTATTATTCTCTATAATTCTTTGTATGCTTATGATATATTTTTTTAATTTTATTAACATAAAAGTACAAAAACATATTGACAAACAGACACCAATTATCATAAAAAATAGTACAATCACAACTAATCTATAGACAAGGAGATATGGTCTCAACAGTGGTTATTGCTTTATCCATTGATATCTTCGAATTGTAAATGTATGAACCCATATACAGACATGCAAATTTAGTCAGACAGTTAATCCTCTCAACAACA
>PVLD010028997.1:0-18632 GCA_004027595.1 Dinomys branickii | reverse complement strand
GTAGGCAAGTGGACAAAACTGGAGTCCATACTCATAAGTGAAATAAATCAGCGATACATGTGCAGGCAACGTATTGTATCACTGGTGTAAGAACCCGAGGGTGGGAATATAAACTAAGAGACATGAAGGAAATCTGTTCTGAAACAAAGAACAGATGGGATGAAGGAAAGTAGAAAAGAAAAAGACAAAAATGTATGTATGTATATATGAATATACATATATGCAGGAGGGCTAATATGGTTCTACTATTGTATTATATCACTTAATGCTAAGCAATAATCGATGACGGGTTATTTGATCAATCTTGTATGTCTGTTTGTGTTATCCTGAACACACACTTCGAAGATATCAATATGTAAAGCAGCAACTATTGGTGTTTTTTTTTTGTTGTTGTTGTTGTTTTTGCTGTTGTTGATGTTTGCCTGTTTTGTTTCTTTGTCTTTGGATTTTTGGTTTTTGTGTTTTTTCTGTTGTTGAGAGGATTAATTGTCTGACTAAATTTGCATGTCTGGATATGGGCTTATATATTTACACTTCGAAGATATCAATGGATAAAGCAATAACCACTGTTGAGATCATATCACCTTGTCTATAGATTACTTGTGATTGTAATAGTTTTTATGCTAATTGGTGTCTGTTTGTCAATATGTTTTTGTACTTGTATTTTTTTAAATAAAAAAACAAACAAACAAACAAACAAAGAAATCATCCAGCAATGAGCGCTGCAGGGGCTGCGGGGAATAGACCGGTGGGAGTGCAGACTGGAGCACCCTCTGGGGAAGTCAGTACAGAGATGTGCAGAGTCCTCAAAAAACTTAGAGGTCCCTTCCAGTCAGCTATTTCCCTTTTTCTCCAGATTATTAAAGACATCATGCCAAAATGATATATGTGCTGCCATTTTTACAGCAGCACAGTTTGTGATAAATAGTTCTTGGCAACAGCTCAAATACCCATCAACTGAGGAATGGATAAAGACACGTGCTATTCTTATACAGTGTACTTCCACTGAGCTATAAAAAGGGTAAACTTGAGGCTTTTATAGGTAAACGGAGGCAACTGGAGACCATACACATAAGTGCAATAAATCAGACTCTCATGTGTAAACATTACACTGTCTCCCTAGTGTAACAAACTTAAAGAATAAACAAGATCCTAAGTGTCCTAAATATGCACCAGATATTGTGAGATGGGAAGAAAGTGCTCAGAAGGAAAGAACATGCATGAGGGAGACAGAAAAGAAGGAAGGGTAAAGAAAATGCGTACAAACACATACACAACATAGCTAAGACAAGTATACTGCTAATTTCCACTAGTTCCTTGAAAAGCACGGCTTGTGCTTACACTGCTCGATGAATTTATCCTGTCTTTGTCTATAAATCTGAGCAACTCTGAAGATGACAATGTACGATATGTTATCCTTTGGTAGTCCTCTATTAGCTTGTTTATAAATTCTGCATCAGTTTTGATTTTTTTCTCTTGTTAAAATTTAAAAAATGAAATATACTACAGATATTGCTTAAAACATGAGAATTTGCACACGAGGTAGTATTTTCCCCCTTGGATATGTGCCATGCAGAAATGGTGTAGACTCTCAAAGGCTGTTTGTATGGCCATTCCGAGAGAGGCATATTTGCCAGCAACCACAAGGCAAAACAACTTGAATTTTCATCTTCAGACAAATCTACCAACAAAATGTTCTCACTGTAATGTATGCTGCTTTTCAAAGGTGACAAATAAGGACCCTTGCTTCAACATGGGTAAGCGTTCATGACACTACACGAAGTGCAATGAGCCAAACACAGACGGCAAATTCTGGGTAAATTCGCTTCTGTGAAGTTCCCATCACGGTGGGAATCACAGGTTTAGGTACAGGAATGCGCTTGGCAGGTGCTGGGAGAACGCAGAGAAGGGGAGCTGTGATTTGTGCGCGCAGTTTCAGTTCAGGCAAAGGGAACGCTCTGAGCATGCTAAAAATCCACAGCTGTATCAGTGTGTTTGGGTCGTGCAACTGCAAACACCTTGCTGGTCTGAGCGTTTTCCCTACATAAGTTTACCTTAGCATAAAAGTCAAAAGACGTTAAATGTACTAAACTTCTACTAAAGTTGAATATGGTGTAAAGTTATTAAAGAATTATCTCAAGCACTGTTAGAATGACTTATGTTCCATTCTATAACCAGTGGGAATCTGCAAAGAAAATTTCAGTAGAAGGGATCATTCTATAAATTTCATTAAAGTCAATATAAGAGTAAACTGATGCAACTCAGTATATATATATATATATATATATATATATATATATATAATTTTGAGCAGTAGAAAGTATGATATTATAAATTCAGGATTCATTGACCACTACAGCAACTTTTCTCACTGGTTGTGTGACTAGTTCTATCAGTGACACTCTGTCCATGAGAAGTCATTTCTCCCTACAGAGTTGGAAAAAGCTTCAGACCGAAAAACAAATGCCACCTGAGAGCTGATATTCCACATCATTCCACATGAGCGCCCGTCTGCATCTCCTGATTATCCATGGTCCAGTGGACAGCTATCCCAAAGCACCATGGCATTTCATGTGTAATACATGAACACTGCTCTCGACACAGGAGCAGCCTCAGGCACCAAGTATTTGTTTCAACAGTGCAAAAGAACATTTGCACACAAAAATAAATCTATTCACATACACACTTCCATTCCTCTGCACAGCGAAGTGAATGCCGGTGTTCTCCACGAAGCCCATTGTGTAAATATCCACTTGCATTGTTTTCCCTGCAGTCCTCTCACTCTGGGCAGCATAACTAGGAAGATTCCCAGCACTCACAGGGAGGGATGTGCACATGGGAAGACCCTGGGGAGTCACACAGCAGGCTTTGGGTCAAGAGGACCTGAGAGGAAGATTGGAGGCACATATGTCAATGACTGTCCTCACACATTGTCACCAGGACTGCATCAGTGTTGGTCCAGGACACAGTAGGGTGTAATCCTAATGGTAGTCTCCTCAGGTTGACATAGAGCATGACATTTTACAGATGAGAAAACTCGTATGCAAGTGTTGTAAATGACCATTCCTAGCTCACCAGCTGGAAAAATGTACATGTGCATACAGAATTATGTATACAAATAATATGTTTAGATATAATTTCATACACACATGATAAATATATGCACATGTGTGTTAAACATCTCTGTATGTTATATATATTGTATGAGTAAATAAAAATGCATTTATAAATGTGTGGTGGTACAGTTACTTTTTATATATCTCTTGGCAATAATTCAGAAAGAAGGGGGATTTTCATTGCAATAATAAGAAATTAAAATGGAAACAGAAAAAATATTCAAATCAAACCTTTCTGTAGGAAGTAAGGTATAAAGTACCTGAAAATCTTTCTGCACAGGTAATTCCTGTGGTGTTTACAATTACTCACTTTGGCCTTTCATCTTGTGTCTGTGATCACCCTGTTTTACTGATTCTCCACTTGACGCTACCGGAAATATAAACGTGACCAACAAACTAAAATGTCATATATATATATATATATATATATATATATATATATATATATATATAATCTAGTAATCTGTTTGTCTTCAGAATGCAAAGGCCAATTTCAGTGTACAAAGAAAATGTCAGTCCCACAAAATTTAATAACAAAAATTAGTAAGGTCATCTGAAATCATAAAAATTCAGTTGACTGTCCTATGTTTTTAGGAAGCTGTGTCAAACCTTACTATAACAGTCTATAGAAACAAACCACGTCAAATGGAAGACCTGTCTAGAGAGTGGCCTTGCTGTTTCTCACCTACTGTTGGATTTGTAAAGTAGACTTTATTACCCTTCAAAATGAGGACAGTCATTTTTGACATGCACAGAGAATCCCTGAACTCCCACTGTGATTCACTCCCAGGCTCTCTCCCAAAGTAGTCTAACTGTTGACCCCAATGGGGCAGGGCAAGCAGAGGAGGTCTCTAGCTTCTGTGAACAAGCCATGAACAAGCACAGGAAGTTATACCCATGTGAACATGATTGCCATGTGCAGTCAAATTTTGAGGGAGTCAACAGGAAATTATTTCTTAACCCCAAAGATAACCTGTCCTTACTAGGACAATTTGACTGCCAAGAGACAGCCTCATAATCTCCAGTGTAAACCAATATATAATTGTCATGAAGAAAATTCTCCAAATGCTGCCCCTGTGTTAAAGTTTCTCTTAGTTCATTACAAAGGAAGGGTAGCACTAATAGCGATTGGAGAATATTTGTTTAGATATTTATTATTATTTTTAATATTAATATTATTAGTATTAATATTATTCTGAAAATGTTTTTTCTGTACAGGAATTAAAACACATCTTGTACTCTGAGTATTTTAAAGATAATAATATGCACTGTATTAACTACTGTTATTCTCCTATCATTTTGTAATGAAATTTTGCTTTACCTTCCTTTCATAAAATAATAACATTGAAAAATAGAATGAATTCTGTGTCAGCATCATTTGTAGTCACCATGCATCATTTCATTACCTAGTCCACTTTTTCTTACACTTCCATTTAGATTAGAATTCATGACACTGAAAATGCTTCTGTGATTTCTGTATTAATAAAATATATAGATTTTCCCAGTACAGGATTCAGCTCATAGCAGAAATAAGAGAGGCACAGACATTCACATTTGAGTCATTGGCGTCCACAGAGGGAGCAAGTGATAGATCTGGAAACCAGGCAGCAGCGCCCCGTCCCCCACTCTGCTCCTTTGATCATGACATTGTCAAAGACAGATCTTTACAGTAAGGCTGAGATTATTGAATTTGTTCAGATCCCTCACACTGGGGGAAGAGGACTCTAAAAAGGCCTCTGGTCATTTTTCAGAAAACTTTGAAAGAAACCTGAGGCTGGAGTTTTTAAAAGCTATTAAATTATTTAAAGACAAATTTATCAAAGATTTAAAGACAAATCACAAAAATTAAAGCTTATCTCTCACAACCATGACACTATCTACACTCTTCTACAGAAAACTGAACCATTTTTCTCTTCTCATGATACCTGAAATATCCCCTGGCTCCGATGTCCCCTAAAGTGACACTTCTGGTTTACAGGTCAACCTGAGGATGAGGTCAGTTTTAATGGGAGGACCTTCAAGTAGCTGATTCTGGAAAGCCAGGCATAGACAGCTCCCTGTGCAAAGCTGGTCACAGCTGAGTCTACCTACCCAGTCTAGGACATAGTCTGCATCTTCTAGTTAACTAGAAGTCAACAATTGAAAAAGGACTCCCATAGAATCTCAGAAGACACACCACAGTCCGAGGAGGGTCATTCTCACAGGGTGTGCATATGGTCAATGTGACTTCCTTCTCTGCAGAGTTTCCTGACAGATTCCACTGACAACAGCTAAACAGTTCTCAGTGTTCTTTGTCATCTTACTTGCTAAATATAACTGATCTTATTTAACACTTAAAACCTTTTGTTTTCAATTATTTACCTTGGGATAAAGAACCAGCTTGTACAGTATAAAGAAGCTTGCAAAACCCAGTAATTACATTTTATGTGTATTTGGGTGTTTCCAAATTATACACCTCCAGGCAGTTCAACAATGATGCAGTCACATTCAATAAGCAAATAAGGAAATGTATGCAGAGAATTTTGATATACAGAAATTATTATACTAGGATATCACTTAAACCTTGTTCTGGAATGAGAGATGTGCTTTACTGTACATGTTCACAGCAGAAGGTTAATTTTAAATCTTCATCTAAATCTAGCGTTAAACTTAGGAAGGTAAACTCTGGTTGCTAAGGTAATTCTCACTGCGCAGAGAAGCAAATGTAGGTGATTTCATGCTGCCCCTGAGAAAATACTGAGGCACATTCAGGGTGTGACTGGTTCTAAGGCAGCATTTAGCAGTAGCTGTGGATTTGGTTCCCTCAGAAAGCTTTCATCTCCATCAACAAAATTACATCACCCACGTTGACACACTTGCTTTCCACTGTGAATGTACAGTGCTGTGGGTTTCAGACAAGTTCTGTAACCCATGTCCATTCAGTTCTCAAAACACTTTGGTGCCTATGTTAGATGTAATTAATATTATTTTTCTGAAATTTTGTGTTCTGTGCAAGAATTAAAACAACAAGCAAGTTAAAATTAAAAATATATGCACTACAACTGGGAACAAATTGGATCTGAGCAAAAGTTCTGGATAACTCTAACACAGCTACTACACGTATGGCTGCTAGCAATACTGCCAAAGAACGTTTTTAAAGATAAACTATATTGCTTTACATGTCACTAATTTTAACCAGTGCTATTTTCCTTCTATCATGCAATCCCTTATATGTTTTCATATTGTAATAATTATAATTTCCAGGTACTTAAGCATAATATGATGGATTTATAAAAGGTAAACAGAAAACAGGACACAGTAGCAAAATGCAAATTGCAGATAATCATTCATAGAAAAGAAAAACAAGGAAAACAACATAAACAAAACAAAAGAATATGCAACAATGATGAAGCAATGTGCTGTCCATTGTCCTTACTGTTAATTTAGACTTTGAATGCTGAGTTTGTATTTCAAAGGTCACTGGAGTCTACGGATGGCACATGCAGCATAGCGCGCTCTCCGCACTTCTACTGACACCTGCCAGCCCGTGCAGAGCACACGGTCAAGATTAGCTCCAATCAGTTTCTGTTGCCTACACCTCATAACTCAGGAGCTGTGCTGCACTGAGGTGTGAACATTATAGGGACTTGTCCTCAAATTTAATGTCCAATCTCTCTGAAATGAAGATTTCTTTAGCACATAACATAGTATTCATCTGATATGAAAAAATGCAAATAAAATTAGGTTGAGCACCACAATTCCTGCCCACTTTAAAACACTCACTTCCTGGGTTACCTGTGGCATTGATCGGCATTCAGCATGATGAAGAAAATTCCAGACACAGCGGAAAGAAGAGAGGTTTAACTGGCTCAGGGTTGTGTTTGGTAGACAGCTGACTCCAAGACAGGAATCTCATAGCTGAAGGGTGAGGAGAAACAAAGTTCGTGGTGCTCAGTTCCTGGCAAAAGAAGCTCGGTGGGTGGGACAGAACATCAGCAGTGACCTGAGCCCCAGAGTCACCGTTAGTGATCCCTCCCGCCCCACTCCCTCCACACAGCACTTTCAGCTGCAAAGTCCGTGTGATAATCCACTCTCCCTCCAGCACCCCCAGGACCTTATCACCTCTTCCAGAGCAGTTAATCCACTCAAGCTGACAGTTAGCCCACAGTCACAGGTGAACACCATTATTTTCTGAGTAAACTTAGTGCTGCTCCTACAAATATGCATACTCACCTCTGATCCCCATACTTGGCGTTTCAGTGACCTCCAAGGACACTGAGCAGCACTGGGACTCCTGTCCTTCTGCAGCTGCACCCTGAGTCTAAGGATGGGCTGTGCCTGGGGAACGACAGCTGGGCAGGAGAGGGCTGGTCACTGTGGACATGGCCTGGCCTGAGGCCAAGGAGAGGGCAGAGTCCTGCAGGGCACTGGGCTGCTCTCCAGGCCTCCAGATATTAGTAATACAATTATCTTAGCTATCTTGTGTGTATATGTACATTTTCCCCTTTCGTCTTTTCTCCTTTACCCCATCCCAGCAGATTTCTACTAACATGTGAATCACTTTTGACTTATTAAATTTCATAATAAAAATGGTATGATTATGGTTATCTTAGTGAAGTAATCACAGAATATTCACAAAGTAAGTTTTTATTGAGTATAATCACTTCAATGTTCATAAATATCTCAGAGTTTCTTGGTAATAAATTAATTATCTCAGGAAATTATTCTAACATTGTGGTTTCTTTTGAAGGATTTAAAAATATCTCTCTTACATTTTGGAAAAATTTCATGGAGTCAAAAGCAAATTTTTCAATATTTTTACACTTGAAAAGCTGATGATTTAAAAAATTACTGGTATATTTTTGTACTACCTAATAATTTCAGTTATTGTAGAAATCTGGCACATGTACAAAGCAAATCTTCACCCTTTGTGCATCTCCTTCCTTCTCTTGGCCATCTTTCCATTTACACAAGCTCTGTCTGTTTAATATATTTTATTTTGCTATTTTATTCATCAGTGATATTTGTGTGTTCACTTTCCATCCTGCTTCTTTGCTGTTTACTACTTCTCAGAGTGTTCTTTTGTAATTTTTTGTTCTTCTTTACCAAGAACCTTATCACCTGAAATTAAGACCTGTGTATTTTGCCATGTCTGGTTACTCTGACAGAATCTCTGGGTGCTGTACTGAACAGGTGTTTGACCCTGCAGATATTTTCTTGTTCCTGGTTTTAGAACAAAAGCTTTCAGTTTCTCAATTTTATGTGATGGTGACAGGAGGGTTTTTCTAAATGGCTCTTATCAGGTTGAGATAATGAGCTCCTGTTTCTATTTTTCTCAGGGATTTTACTTGAACAGCTACTAGGCTTCGTGAAAGATTTATGCTTTTGCTGTTTGAGATGATCTAATGATATGTGTTCTTTTTTCTCTGTATGTAATGCACTACATTTACTGATTCCCAAAGATTGAACCATCCTTACAGTTCTGGGATGGTAACTCCGTGGCCGAGATATATACTTTTTAATGATTTGTGCATCGTGTTCACCAGTAACATGTTGAGGTTCTCTGCATGCAGGTTCACTCTGAAAATTGGCCTGTAATTTTCCATTTCAGATCCGTCCTTGTCCCATGGGGGAATCAGAGTAATGATGGTTCTAGGAACATGTGCAGCAATGTTCTTTACCTGGAGAATTTCTTGATGAGATTGGTGGGCACTGGAGTGAGCACAGCCCTGGAGCTCTTGTGTAATCAGAGTGAGTCAATCGGATCTCGAGTTTAACATAGTCAGTAGATTTTTATTACTGCCTCTGCCTTTTGCCTGTTATTGGATTAGTCAGAGCTTTTGTATCTTCTTGGTCCACTTGTAATTTATACATATATAAAAAGTGTCCATTTTTTCTAGATTTTCCAATTGATTGACATATAATTTTTAAGCATATGCAGTTAATAACTATATTCTGGTTTTCAGTGATGTTATTTTTCATACCGCCTCTCCTATTTCTTATTGCAAGCATGACGATCTTTTCCACTGCATTCTGTATTAAGTTTTTCTAAGGATTTACCTATTTTGTTTAATCTTTTTAAGAGCCAGCTCTTTGAGTCACTGATTCTTTATATAGTGTTTTTGTCTCTATTTCATTAATTTCTGCTTTGATCTTAATTTCAGTTTTTGCATTACGTTTGGATTTGAATTGTTCTTGTTTTTATAATGCATTGAGGTGTATGGATAAGTTATTTACTTGCTTGGAATCCCTCTGTTCTGTTTTTCTGATGTGATGTTTGAGGGCTATAAACTTCCCTCTTATGACAGTTTTGAATGTCTTCGGTAGGATCTCGTATGTTGAAATTATGAATTCTATAAATTTTTCTGTGATTTCTTTGATGATCATAATTTCTGTGATTATTTTTGCCACTGACTTCGGCTTTCATTGGACTATGTTCTGATTTTACATATGTGATAATTTAAATTATTTGTATGAACTTATACAAGCCTTATGGGCTAATATTACTAAATTTGGAGAGAGCTCCATGTGTTGTTCATAAAAATGTGCCTTCTCTTGTCTCAAATTGAGCATTCTTTTATCTCTCTTTGTTCAAAAGTGAGGTTCAAATCTGAAAATTTATCATTTTTTGTCTTATGGATTTATATGGACAGGATACTGGCATAGTGAGGTTTTACATCCTATAATTGTAACAAGGTTTTTCTGATCCCTCAAATCCAGTAGTGTTTGTTCTATAAAGTGGCACATTCCAGTCTCTGATGCTATATATTTATAATTGTATCTTTTCCTATACAACTTTCCTTTAACCAGTGTGTTTTAAAGACCCTTTTCATCTTTGGATTATTTTTGCAGTAAAATTACTTTCTCAGTCAATAGCATAGCTACTCCTGCTTATCTTTGAACTCCTGCTATACAGAATATTTTTTCTAGCCTTCGGTACTTTGAGTGTTTCTGTTTGAATTAAATATGTTTCCTGTACACATCATAGAATTGGGTTTGTGTGTTTGGACAGTCTGTGTGCTGTGTCTTTGTTTGGGGCACAGGCCACTCTCACTGAGAATTATCACAGAAATGTGCTGCCTCGATCCTGTCGTTGCTGTTTTAACTGTGGCTGACCCCTTCTTTTCCTCCTTTCACTAAACTGCTCGTGGTAACTGGTGTGTACATGTTCTTCTCTGTAGGGTATCTTTGCAAAATTTTTGGACTGCTATTTTCTTACCTATTAATTGTAATAAATATAACTATAAATAAATACAAATAAAAGATAATATACAAATTACAGCCTCCCTATGAATGACACAGTTGCCCCGTTGACTCTGCCAAGGACCTGTTGGCACAACTCCCTTGGAGGACAACTCTGGTTGTATGGAGGGAGGAGGTAAGAGTCCTAGTTTGATGTGGTGAAGAAGATTTGAAGGTCGCATAAAACAGGACTTTTGAGGTTATGTCTCCCGAGTGCCCAATCGGCCCAGGTCAGGAGGTGTGGGCCAGGAGAGGTAAACCCAGATGGACTTGCACATGTAGACCCAGGACCTAGATCATCAGGGTCTCAGGGCTGAGTCCTCTCCAGGGCCCTGCGTTGGTGCCCTGAGGGCGGCGAAGGGGATTGGGGGCTCTGTGCTTGGACAGGAGCTCAGAGGTGTCCCGAGAAGCCTCCCAGAGCACCACGGCCAGCAGGCTTCGTGTGACATGGCCCTGTCCCAACAGTGCTGCCCAGTGGTGAGGGACTGTGCATTTCCCTCTTCGTCACCAGTGACAAGAGCACAGAACCAGGAAGGACTGAGAAGTTCACATAGTTCCCTAAATTACCTATTCCATTTAGCAAAAATATTCCATATGTATTCTGATTTGTTTCCTCATACTAATAATTCCTCTTAGTGTTTTGCAAAGAAAGTTTTATGGCACTGTTTCTCCTCGGTTAAAGAGAGTGTTTTCTGTCTATGAGTAACTGTGAGGAAGATAATGGAATGTATGGACTATTGATGTTATCATATTCTTGATATAAAATATTGTTTTACTGTTTTATAAAATGAAAAGAAATAAGTACAGACGTGCATAATAAACTTCAGAACACTGGGAAGAGTGATTGTTCCAGTCACATAACTTTCGAGAGTTTGGAGCCATGGTGGCGACCCTATGACACACACGCCATTCGGTTTGAGTCAATTGTTCGCGTGCCAGTTGTTTGAGGACAAAACATGTTAATTTATGAGTTGTTCAAAATCTCAGTATTGAAGTTTAATTGTAGTGTTGGCTCTTTGTGATGAAAAGTGGGTTTAGGGTGGCAGCTTGGGCCCTCAATCCTCCAAGGTTTCCTATCACTGGTGTAGAGCATCTGCGATTTCGTGATGGTGGAGTGAATTGTGGGTGCTGACAGCTCCTTCAGGGACTCCTCCAGTTTAGCATAGGGTAACAGGCAGGGTCAGCTGCTGTGTTCCGAGAACCCACAGGTGCAGTGCTGGCTCAGCTGGCAGAGTGCACACCGCACTGAGGGCAGTGATCTCATCACCATGTTTTGGTTCAATAACTCCAGAAGCAATTTCAAACTGGCTTTGATTTATTTCTTTATTTTTTATTTTTATGTGCGATGTAAAGTTACAGTGTGTAGCTACATGCAATGAGTTAATTACTGTAGTGAGATTTCCTACACAGCACCTTCCACTTTTCCTGTGTCTGTGTGTGCAGTATGAGCAACTGAAATTCATTTTTCCCAAACTTAGTGTGCAGTGCAGCCGTATTCATTTAATCTTCTGACCGTGAGTGAGATCTCAGCTTACACACCCTACGTGATGCATAATTTACTATGTGACATGCTTCCCGCCACTTCCTCCAATCAGGAGTCCTGGGAACCACCATGCTACCAACGCCTTGATGTAATTCACCTCAGTTCACATCCAAAAGTCACAAGGAATCTCATGCAATATTTAACTGTTCCTTTCACAGCGCTGAACATTGAACCCAGAACCGTGCGTACATCAGGTGAGCACCCTACAGATGAGGCACACCTCCCGCTCTTCATAAATCTTACCTTGCTGCAATCTCTTTAAATTCCCAGCTAGCTGGAACTTGTGACACTCTGGCCCCTGTTTATAGGGGATGTGGGGTAGGGGGGGTCTTACATTTTTCCTTTTCAGCTGATAATGAGTAGGCTCTAAACTTGGAAGGATCCATTGTTACCAGGATTTGGGTGTCTGGGGCCTCCCTCCAGAGGTGCCTTCTCCGTTCATTTTGTCCTGAGAAAAGAGTTGGTGTAGAGAAGTGACCCTTAGCCAGCGTGTGCAGGTAATAACGGCAAAAGGAAAAGCGTGCTCTGCAGACCCAGCTGGGGCTCTCCAGTGGGAGCACGGGTCCCAGCGGAAAGGACACAGTGCCCAGGCTCAGCGCAGAGGTCTTTTACTTTCTCCTGCTCCTTAGAGTGACACTGGAATCTGTCCTGTGAATCTGTTTCCAGTTCCCCTTGGCAGTACTGTGCTAAGCGTGTGCCCTGGAGTCCTCATTGGCAGCTCAGCCCACCCAGGCAGCCAGCTTTGCCGCCCATGGTCTCTGGCCCCTGTAATGACACCTACACCGCGGTGTGGACGTGATCAATCCCAGATACCCCGCGGGTGGTCTGGAAGCCAGGATTAGTGAAGCGACGCAGGGACGCTCAGAAAGAGATTTAAGTAAAAAGATCCCTAGACCTCTGGGATGAGAAAGTCCGCACCCGGCCGCTGAGGGTTCTGGGTCTGCACTCGAGTCCCAGATTTCCGTGCAGCTCGGCCTCCTCTGCACCCCGCCGGCCCAGGGAGGCCGAGTTGGAAGCGTCCTCTGTCCGGAATCCGGAGTCTGCCCCCGGAGACAGTGCTGCGTCCTGGGCTCAGAGAGACCAGGAGGAGCCACCGCGGGGTCCGGCTGCGCCTGCGCCTGGGGCGGGGCGGGGTCCGCTGGGCAGTCTTGTCTGCGCACTTGGAGGTGCCCTGGACCCTGCAGGGAGCGGGGTCAGACAGGCTCCCCAGCCTGGGCGCTCCTGGGGCGGTCAGCGGCCCTGCAGCGCTGCACCTCCCTTGTGAGTCCGAAAGAGCGCACCTTCAGGTGTTAGTTAACCCTGCGGCTGGGAACGTGGAACCTCAGACTCTAGTTGTTTTCTATTGCTGGATAAAGAAAAATGAAAGAAACAAGGATGTCGTGGAGGAAAGCAGCGACAGACACTGAGCATGTACAGTGCTGACATAAGCCACAGGGGAGAACTTCAGGACTGACTGCGACTACTGTCCCGAGAGCGAACACAAACAAAACATAACTTGGGACTTTCAGATCGCTTCTCCTCCGGGTGCTGCAGGTGTGTGCGCCCTGGGTGTCCGTGGTCAGTGAGGGAGGGGCCGCGGTGTGACTATTTGTTTTAAAATATTCCATCAGCATAAATTAGTATAAGTGAAGTAAAATATTATGAAACTACACAGGATGCCCAAAGTGTAAATTAATGCAAAAGAAATGAAAGAATTTTAGTGTCCACTAGACCAGAACATTGAAAATATTTGCAGTACTCCTCTCTAGTTTGGTAAACGCAACATATAAAAAAGTTGCAGAATCAATGTTAATACAAAAGGTAATTACAATAAATCATGCATTTTAAATTTAGAAAAGTGGTCACAATAAAGGAGGGAACAGGAAGGAGGGGAAAGAAAAAACAGGAAGAGAAGGAAAAGATGGAAACACAAATCTTTTGTCCATAAGGAGGGGTGGAGGTGTTAAAGGGAGTGTAGGCAAACAGGAAAGCAAAATAAAAAAAAATATGTGAGGTATAGGTACAAATTCCCTGATGAATGAGATTGTTATGCATACCTGAAATGTACCAATAAATGTAAATAATTTTAAAAGGACCCATTGCTATTAATCCTCATGTAAACCTTCCCCCTCACACACAGGTCCTGTCCATGCTGGGGAGCTTGTAGAAGTCCTCTCCTTGAGGGTCTTTGGAAAGTAGGACAAAAAATACTGAGAAATGTGCTGTGATATCATCCACTTGCTTCACCAGCTCTAGCACCCCACAACATCTGCTTCTCCTCCAACGTGAAAAAGAAAACAGGAAGACAAACTATTTGAATCTGCTGAAGACATAAAGGTGGCCACAACAGCCCAACGAATGACAAGGAGGAGGATTTCCTCAAGTGCTTCAGAGGCAGCGAAAAAATGGGAGACGTGTATTCTGAAGAGGGGAGGACTTTGAGGGGATTAATGGCAATGTCCCTTTCACTGTATCAATTTATGAATTAAACATTCAAGAAGGTTTTGATCACACTTCATATTCTTAAGTGTAAGAGGTTTACAGCGTGTTCCCTTGTCATTTCTTCATGCTGACACAATGTCCTCCCATTAATGAAAGTTACAGGCTCATTGTTTTGATGGAGAAGCAACAAAAGAAAATAAAAATTATTGTCTAGAAACAAAAATGTACCAAATCTGGAAATTTTAAAACTACTGATTAATTTTACAATGTGAGATCCACAATTAGTACTTTTCTACAGCAGACACAAAAATGAATGTAGAAAGAATAAATTCATCTACATATTCAGAGAGCAGATTCTCTGAGTAACTTTTCTCAGGGCCCCCAGCACCTCCTTGTTCCTCAGGCTGTAGATCACAGTGTTGAGCACTGGGGTGAGGATGGTGTAGAACACAACAAGGACCTTGCCCTCAGCTGGAGATCGGAGGGTCTTGGGGCAGAGATAAGTATAAGCAAAAGGTGTCATGTAGAAAGTCACCACGGTGAGGTGAGAGCTGCAGGTGGAATAGGCCTTCTTCCTGCCTTCTCATGAGCTCATGCAGCAGAGAGCAAGGAGAATTTTCCCATAGGAAAACACAATGACTGTGGAAGGGAACAGGAGAAAGAAAGTGGTACTCAGAAAAACAGTGTACTCATAGACACTGATGTCCACGAAGGCCACAGTCAGCATGGCTGGGACATCACAGAAGTGGTTGATGGCCCTGGACCTGCAGTAAGCTATATGACAAGCATACGGCATTGACATCGCCTGTTGCCCAAGATCCCAAGATCATAAGCACACATACTCTTCTGTTCATGTGGATGGGGTAGTACAGAGGAGAGCAAATGGCCACATAGCAGTCATGGGCCATGGACATCAGGGTCAGTGCTTCTGCTCCTGCTAATGTCAGAAAGAAGAAAGTCTGGAACCCACACCCGATGAATGAGATGGATTTGTTTCCAAATAGAAACCCAGAAGCCATCTTGGGGATAGTGGTGGAGATGTACATGAGGGCCGTGAGTGAGAGCTGACTGAGCAGGATGTACATGGGCGTGTGCAGGTGGGCGTCCAGGAGGATGAGCAAGACCATGGACAGGTGGCCAGCCAGGGCCATTAGGAAGATGGCAAAGATGAAAATGAAGAGGAGAAAGCCAACATTTGATGGGGTGAACAAGCCTAGGAGGATGAAGTCTGTAGAGGTCTGAGTGTCATTTTCCATTATGAATTTATAGTTTCTCGTGAAGACAGATGCAATAGTAAAAATGTATACATCATTACTAATGTCCCTAGTGTAATCAGCTTGATAGTTAATCAAATTTTACATATATTTTAAAACCTAACAGGGAATATGCATTGATCATTAAACTACTTAGAAAAAATTTCCTATAAAATTAGATCTTCATTTATTCATAAATTCCACAACTTTTATTGGAAGAACCAATGTTGAAAATGTAAATTGCAGTTCTCCTTCCATGGCATTTTTATTTAATTAAACAACCTTTTATGACCTAGAAGTTTTGAAAGAAATTTCAAACTTTAAAGCACAGTGTTTCTATTACGTTTTCATGAAGATGAAATGCTGACTGCTGCATTATAATTTGCAACTCAACAAATTCTGATTTATGTTCAAAATTTATGCTAAGTAACCTAGTTCAACACACATCGTAATATGATTTCTATTATGAATAAATTTTTAAAACCTCATACATGATTTTTTCTTAAACTTTGTTTCAGATTAAATTTTATTGGTTGACACTGTACACTTTTTTTAAATGCAATATATACCCTTCTTTGATATAGCCTTTGCCCCCAAATTCTCATGTCAAATGTCCTTTGGGTAAGACATCACTGTAAGTTTCCTTTTCCAGAAAGATACAATGAATTCTTATGGACACAGTCCTCTTATATAATATCATAGCAGTTCATATCTTTTAGTTTAAATATTCACCATTATTCTTTATCTTTCAAGTCCTTCCTCCACATGAAAAATTTTACACTGCTCCGAATTTCTCCAAAGAATTATTCTGAGTGGAAAAAAGGCACAGTGAAAGATGCTTAGTAACCAGTCATCTTTTGGGAAACATAAATCAAAATTACAATGAAACACCACTGCACAACCATGAAGAAAGCTTCGTAGGAGAACCAAACGAAACAATGTATGTCTTGCTGAAATTGCAGAGAAAGTGGAAATCACTGCATTTTTGCGCGAGGTACAATGGGTCCTGACAGTATGGAACACAATATAGTAATTCCTCCAAAATGGACAAGATTTACACATGATCTAATAATTCTGCTTTTGAATGTGAACCTGATTCTCTCTATAACCATTTTCAAATAAGCATATTTCACAATATACACAAAGGATAAAAAATTTAATTCAATTTATAATCAAAATGTGGTATGTACATCCATTTTAATGCAAGCAGGGTTTCCATGGAAATAAACATTACACGTGGTATAGCATGGGTACAGTTTGATGACATCATGCTAAGAGAAGCGAGCCAAGCTCACAAAGACAGATAGTGTGAATTCACTTCTCCATGGTACTCACTGTGTTCAAAATCATGCGATAGAGAGTGAGGAAGTGGATGTGCAGGGTGGGGTGAACAGACAGCGTGGGGAGGTAATTTGTGTAAAAGTGTTAATTTAGGGAGACGTACAAGTTCTGGAGACACGTGCTTTGGTAAGTGCAGAGCAGTGCGAATGTATCAGTGCTACAGTACTGTGCACAGGGAAATAAACAAAACAATGAATTTTTCCTAAGTACTTTTACCTTAATACAGTTACCAACGCCCTCTAATATACTAAAACTATTCTATATATGGATTTCCAATACAGATGAAGGTACACGAATTGCTGCCCTGAGCCATGTTAGAATAATTTACATTCGGTTATTCATTGATTTGTGGAAACTGGCCAAAAAATTTAGTAGAATAAATTAGTTTTATAATTGTTTTACTTTGTAGAAAAATCAATAACAATGATACAGAATTTCAAAATTAGATAAGAAATTAACTATGGTTATATATAAATTTCATTAGAAACAAAATAAGAGTAGACTGATCCAGTGAATTTCTTTAAGAAATTGACGTTTCAGCAAATAGAAAGTATGATATTAGAAAATTAATACACTGAACCCTGCAGCAAGAGCTATCACTATTTGCTTGCATAGTTCTGTGAGTGACACACTATGTGAAATCATTTGACCTTATTTACAATTTGAAACAAGGAGCAATGAATAGAAAATCGAATGCCACCTCGGCTCTGATTGTCCATACCCTGCCTCAGCAGCAACAATCAGCACCTCAGAGATTGTCCAAGGTCCACTGGAAAATGATCCCACACAGCACTATAGTGTGCTGCATGCATAATACTCAAGCACTCTTCCTGCTGGTGATCCAGCCTCGGGCATCCAACATTTGCTTCGGGGACATGAAAGAATGTTTTCCATAAAAAAACTATCAACAATCTATCACTTTTCATCTATAGCACAGAAAAATAACTATTGGTAACCAGTGTGAAGCCCACTTTAAACATTTCCTCTTACTTTGATTTTCTTCTATTCCTCTCAAGCTGTGGAATGTGGACGTCGGGGCGCCCACAGTTACAGGGGGGAAGAGTGTGCAGGAACACAGCGGATGGAGTCAACGCTGCTGAGAAGCAGCAGACCCTGGGTCAGGGCTCCGTCCCACCTGAAAGGACAGTGCGAGGCCTGGAATTATTGATTGTGCATACTATTATGTATGTTGATTAGGAACATTTTAATGAACAAAAGTATGTACATTTATATAAGTATGTATTTAAAAATCTTTTAAACATCTGCTTGAGTTACTTTTTAAACATGGGTACAGAGGAATCCTGACATGAAGTGGTTCCACATAGGAAATATGGCGTTCTCTGATGTGAGACCCTGAAAGTGTAAATAAATATCAAAATGTACAATAGATATTTCAAAAAAGGAACATGCTCAATTCGAAAGGGAACTAGAGAGGAGGAAGAGGGAAAGGAAGGGGGAAGGAAAATATGTGAAGGAAGGAAAATTTGAAAACAAAGATTTTGTCAATAATGAGGGGAAGAGGGGGTGATGGGAGCAGAGGGGAGTGGGAAACTGGGAGCATTTAGACACATGGTGCACGGACAAAATTTCCCTTCGATGCATGTGATCATTATGTGTATCTAGAATGCATCAACAGGCTGGGGATATAGCTCAGTGGAAGAAGCGCTTGCCTAGAAAGCGCAGGGTCCTGAGTTCGATCCCCAGTACCGCAAAAAAAAAAAAAAAAAAAGAAAAAAG
>PVLD010028996.1:0-18630 GCA_004027595.1 Dinomys branickii | reverse complement strand
TTTTGAGACAGTGTCTGGCTATGCCATTCAGGCTGGCCTTGAGCTCACTTTGTACCCAGGCTGCTCTTTAACTCACAATGATCCTCCCACCTCCTGAGCTCACTTTGTAGCCCAGGCTGCTCTTGAACTCACAATGATCCTCCTGCCTCAGCCTCTCAAGTGTACCACCACGCCAAGCTTCAACACAGTATTTTTAAGAAAATCATGAGTTGGGTATGGTGGCATAAGCCTATAATGCCAGCTACTCAGGAGAGGCTGAAGCAATACAATCTTGAATTCAAGGCTAATCTAAAAAACAGCAGGAACCTGTCTACAGAAAAATCAAAACAACAAAAAGATATGTTATTACATGTCTCTATTTGTTTTCCTAAGAAACCACTTTGAAGATATCAACAGGTAATACTACAACCATTGTTAATTTTCTACCACTTTGTCTGTAACTCTGTATTGTTTGTATTGTTCTTATGCTATTTTGTAAATGTATGTCTGTTCCTTAATGTTTTCTTCCTTTATTCTTAAAATAAAATAAAAAAACCAAAAAAACCCAAAAAGATGCTGTTAAAAAAAAATCATGAATTGGCTCCTGCTCGCCAAGGTCCACTGGAAGAAGGGGGGCAAGTAAGGAGGGTCTCACAGCAAGGACTTCACCACCCAGGCACTCACAAATCCACTGGCTGCGGAGCACCCAGACAACAAACAGCTACGAAGGCTGTAAGAGTACGCCCTCTACTGGAGGGGTGGAGAAAGCTATTGTCACACACCTGGGACCGTGGCAGCCTGTGAAATTAAACATCATCAGAAGGCCACTGAACTGATTTGCAAACTCCCTTTCCAGTGTCTGGTGCGAGGAACCACTGAGGACTTCAAGACAGATCTGTGCTTCTAGAGCACAGCTATCGTGCTTTGCAGGAGGCAAGTGAGGCTTCAGTGCCACATGTGTAACAATGTCACAGGGCATCCAACTAGCAAGCCACATATGTGGAGAACATGCTTAAAATTTACTATGATGAAAACATTTCACTCTCAAAAATTTTTTTTTTCTTTTCTTCATGTTATTCGTAGTTCTGAATGTTAGGTATCGTCCCAACCCCCATGGGGTCAAAAGGTCCCTAGGCACATGATTGCAACTGGAACAGAGAAGAGACAGATCAGGTATGGGTAATTCTTTCCATTTTCATGTGTATGTGTATGAATTTTTAATATTAATGCAGGGATGTAAAACATTTAAGTCAAAATGTTTTAGCGTAGCTAGGCATGATGATGCACACCTATAATCTCAGCACTTAGGAGGCTGAGGCAGGAGGATCATGGTGAGTTTGAGGCCAGTCTAGACTCCATAATGAGACCCTGTCTCAAAAAACAAAACCAAAAGCAAAACAACAATGAGTTTCAGTGAACAAGTTCTAGCAATTGGATTTTATAACAATTATAAACTTGTTAATTAT
This sequence comes from Dinomys branickii, assembly GCA_004027595.1. Classification (NCBI taxonomy): domain Eukaryota; kingdom Metazoa; phylum Chordata; class Mammalia; order Rodentia; family Dinomyidae; genus Dinomys; species Dinomys branickii. The sequence goes on along the minus strand of PVLD010028996.1, from coordinate 17,185 downwards.
TTTGGACAATGCCAACATTCGGATTTTTTAAAAACCAAATACATTTCTTACTGACAGTAACTAAAAAAAAAAAAAAATCATGGATCTCTATTATAGTACAAAATGCGTGATAATATTTAAGATATTCTTGGGACTTCAGAGAAATTTCAAACAGGACTTGGAGGTTCTGTGCAGTCCTTGGCCATTAGCGTGCCACTCATTAGAGAATTTCACTGGAAAATGTCTGAGAAGTTATGGGCCAGGCACAACCCCAGCTACTCAGGAGACTGAGAAGGAAGACTGCAAGTTCAAAGCCAGCCTGGACAACTGAGAAAGTCCCTGTCCCAAAAGAAACATACAAAAAAGGCCTGGGGATACAGCTTAGTGGTAGGGTACTTGCCTAGAATGCACAAGGTCCTGGTCCAATTCTCAGTGCTGCAAGAGGAGGAAGGGGAGGGGAGTGGGAGGAAGAGGAGAATTGCTGTCTTGGCAGGCACATCAGTTTCCTCCTTTGGTCTGTTTTCCTAACAATGAATGGAGGAGTAGAGCCAGGCACGGTGGCACACACTATAATCACAGCACTCTGAAAGGCAGGAGGGTATCAAGCACGAGTCCTGCCTGGGCAATTTACTGACTTGCTTAGCAAAACCCTGTCTCCCCCCACCAAAAAAAAAAAAAAGAAAAAAAGAAAAAAAGACTGGGATGTAGTTTGGTGCAAAAGGCTGTGTTCAATCTCCAGTACCACACACACCAGGCGTGGTAGCACGTGCCTGTGATTCCAGCACTCAGGAGGCCAAGGAGGGGGGTAACTGCCGCCAGTTTGAAGCCAGCCAGCCTGGACTTCATGGAGACACTTGTCTCAAAAAACCAAAAAGCTGGGCATGGTGGTGCAGGCCTGTAATCCTAGCACCTGGAAGGCTGAGGCAGGAGGATCACTGCCAGTTCAAGACCAGTTTGGGCTATAAAGTGAGCTCAAGGCCAGCCTGAATTGTATAGAGGTCCTGTCTCAAAAAACAAACAAAGAAAAATGGAAAAGAAAAAAAGGGAACTTGTAATCAGTAGACTAGTGGTTGGGACTCTATTATCTTTACAAGTCTTCTGGGTCTGTCTGAGACTTGATTTTATATTACTATAACGCCACACATGGCTGTATGAGGAGAAATGCAACAACTTTTGCAGATTTAGTAAGAGCAGATACAAACCACAAAATTATCCCCTTAATCAAAATAGGTAATCAAATACTGACTGTCTTGGTTACTTTTTTCTTGTTGCTGAGACAAAATACCCAACACCCAAAATGAAGGAAGGAAAGGTTTATTTAGCTTGCAGTTTGTAGAGGTTTCAGTCCATACTTGGTTGGTTCAGAGGCAAAGTGGCACATGGCAGAGCGCGAACGTTCACGGCAGAAGAGCACAGCAAAACAACCAGCAAAAAGGGAGGAATTGCTGCAAGCAGCCTCTTTCCTTACTTGGTAAACAGGCTACCCTCACCCAGGGGGCATGTAGCTCTCACAATCTCCATGCCCTCCTCTTTCACAGGCTCAGGATGTGTACAAAGCAAGCACCTTGGCTTCCGGCTGAATCACTCAGCCAAACCTCTGGACTCCCCAAGTTGACACAATGTATCAACCATGACACTGACATACTACCTCAAATCCTCTCAGTTAAAAAAATTGTCCTACGTGGTAGTGCTCCCCTGTATCCCTGTTACTTGAGAGGCTGACATAGGAGTACCACAGGTTTGCAGCCAATCTGGCAACCTAGCAACTTAGTGAGATTCTGTCTTTTTTTTTTTTTGTACCAGGAATCGAATTCAGGACCTTGCGCTTGCCAGGCAGGAGCTTATGCCACTAAGCTATACTCCCGGCCCGAGATTCTGTCTCAAAACAAAAAATAAAATGGTTAGGGTTGTAGCTCAGTGGTAGGGTCCCTGGGTTCAATAAAACCCCATTAAAAAACAAAAACAAAGGCAAGCCTCGGGCTGGTGGTGTGGCTCAGAAATGGAACACTTGCCTAGTATACTTGAGGTCCTTGGTTCAAACCCGAGCTATACAAAAACAATACAAAAAATACTGAACTAATGGGAACACGTTCACCTAACAAGGGGGTCTGCACAGATCCAAAGGCAAATTAATCCATTCAAGAGGACCCATCAAGAGGAAGCCAAATGTAGTTTTACTGGATTAACACAGCCTGTCAATCTGGGGCCAGGTTCTTTCATCTTCTATAACAGTATAAAGTATGAAAAAACCCACCCTTAAGGTTTAGGCAGGAAAGGAACACGACTCATATTTAAGAAAAACTCCTGTTTGCCTAATCTCTCATTTTTCCCCCAGTACTGGGGATCAAACTCAGGAAGTTGCACTTGCCAGGAAGACACTTAATTTCCTCTTTTTTTTAGCACTGGGACTTGAACCCAGAGCCTTTGCATTGAGCTACACCTCCAGCCCTTTAAAATTTTCTTTTTCTTTTGGTTTTGAGACAGAGTCTCACTATGTATTCCATTGGGGTTCCATTATTTATCTACCTATCAAATATAAACATTACTATAAATATAAAAATATATAAAGATTGGACATGAACTTACCATGTAGCCTAAGCTGGCCTTGAACTCACAGTGATCCCCCTGCCTCAGCCTCCTGACTGCTGGGATTACAGGTGTGCGCCACCATACCCAGCTGCTGTTTTGGTGGTGCGGGTCATTGAACCAAGGACCTTATACATACTAAGCATGTGCTCTGCTGGTGACCTATACCCTCCGCTCCTTAACCTTTCATCTTGAACCAGATCCACCTACTGACCCTATTCCAATAGAAAACTCTTCACACATGAACTTGTAAAATAACCCTCTACTGTGACTGTAACACCTACAAAACACAGCTAGGAATCAAAAGCACAAGGTCAGGTCAATACGCTCATCTTCTATTCACTCTCTAGTGTTCAAAGCTGAGAGCACTTTGAATTCTGCAGTGGCTGTCCCCTGGAGGGTGTATGTTTTAGATCAGGGACACATACTTGGGTGTATGTATTCACAGTCTGTTGCAGAATTTGGGCATATGGGATGGGCTGAATGAACGTGTCAGGCATGGGAAAGAGTAGGGGTCAGGTATGTAAAATATTTTGCAATATGAGGCAAAGAAACGCCCCCCCCCAAAAAAAATCAACATCCTTGTTTTTGGCTTTTTTAACAGACCTCAAACCTGAACCAATCCTTCTGCCTCAGCCTCTCACTTGCTGGGATTACATGCAAGCAACATGCTAAGTCACTAAATTGCCCAGGCTGGGCTTGATTTTGCAATCCTACTGATTTAACCTCTCGCAGTGCTAAGATTATAGGCATACGCCACCATATTCTTCCTATTTATTATTTATTTGTTTTTTTGAAGCTGGCTCTCACTATGCAGTTTAGGTTGGCCTTGAGCTCGCTTTGTAGCCCAGGGTGGCCTTGAACTTGCAATGATCCTCCTGCCTCAGCCTCCCAAGTGCTGGGATTACATGTGTGCACCATCACGCCTAGGTATTTATTTACTGAGACAGAATCTCGCTATGTATTCAGGCTGGCCTTAAAACTTGCGGCGATCCTCCTGCCTCAGCCTCCTGAATGCTAGGATTGCAGGCATGCACCACCATGCCCAGTATTTTTTCTATTTTTTAATTTTGATTTTTAAAAAATTGCATTACTGGGCATCAAATTCAGGGGCTAGAGAATGATAGGCATGTACTCTATCACTGAGTTACATCACCCCTTTTACTTTTAGCCAGGGTCTTACTAAATTCCTCAATTTGGCCTCAAACTTGTGGTCTTCCCACCTCAGCCTCCCAAGTAGCTGGAACTAGAGGTACGTGCTACCACACCAAGCCAAATGTCATTTTTTAAAGTGGCTAACTACAAAGTTTCTAGTCTAACTAGAAAATATAGATGGATCACTCAGTCAAGAATGCTGCTAACCTGTCACTGCAGGTGGAGAAATTTAAAAATGTACATTTGGCTTGGCGCAAGAATTCTCCAAGTATTTGCTTTCTTGTCCTTTTTTTTGTTTTTTGTTGTTTTGTATTGGATATCACTATGTACTCCAACCTAGCCTTAACTCACCATGTAGCCAGGTTGTCCTTACACTTATGGAACTCACGATCATCTTCCTGCCTCAGCATCCTGGGTGCTAAAATTGTAAGTACGTGCCACCACCCCTTGGTTTATTTTTTATTTTTGAGACAGAGTCTTACTAGGTCATTAAAGCTGCCCAGGGTAGGCTTGAAATTGCAACCCTCCCGTGTACCCCTGGCATGTTGGGACTGCAGGATGCACTACCGTACCTGGCATAGAGGGCTGTCTAAAAAGGCGTGTCCCTTTGAGGAAACAAGAGAGCAAGACACAGGGGGTGAGGGAACCTGCCCGAGCACAGCTCCTGCACATAACCCTGTTTGCTTCCCTGCATGTCAAGTTCAATTCCACATTCTGCTTCTATGACTTCAGGAATCTGAATGATGTAAACTCGGATATAATATTATAGCCGCTTTTCTCAATCCTGGTACTTTACCATTGTAACCCCCCTCTGAAATTAGGCTGCCTCAAAATTCTCCTTTCCATCCAATTCATTTATTCACTTCACTGTGATCCACTAAGTCTACCTGTGGATCGAGCGGCATACCTTTGACCATTACTTTGGGAGACAGTAAAACAGACAAACACACCCATGATACCGGGTAGTCTGTCTTGTATTATCAGCTAGCCTTGGTAAAATATAAAGGTTCATAAAAAACAGCAACATCGAACAAGGAAACAAGGCTATTCTCTGTCTGCCTCTTCTTTTGTTTTCTGCAGAGAGGAGACTGAACCCAGGGTATACCACTGAGGTGTACCACCAACCCTCACACCAATACCACTCTATAATCACATATGAACAGAGAACAAAACACGAACAGTGTCTACACCACAAAACAGGAACATTGAGCCAGGTGTGTTGACACACACCTATAACCCTAACACTTGGGAGGCTGAGGCAGTAAGATCGCGGAGTGTTTGAGGACAGCCTAGGCTACATAATGAGCTCAAGGCCAGCCTGCACTACACTGTGAGACCTTGTCTCAAAAAAAACCAACCAACCAACGAAACAAACAAAGTTACATTTTCTAAAATTCAAAAACATCGAACATCTCCTTAACTAGGCTATGTGACTGCTTCATCATTACTAATTAAGAGTTTCAACTTCCTTCTAGACAAGAATACACACAATGAATTAACTTCATAAAATACACAAGTGATGAATTTCTTTCCACCTCCTGATAGTGTTCTCCAGTCCTATTCCTCAAGGCCTTGTCCAAACCTGACACAAACCCCATTCTTCTAGGTTCTTTCTAACATTTTCTTGATGTTTTTTTTTAAATTTATTTTAAAAATAAAGGAAGGAAAACATATTAACAAACAGACATCTATTTACAAAATAGCATAAGAATACAAACAATACAGTTACAGACCAAGTGGTAGGAAATTAACAATGGTTGTTGTATTGATATCTTCAAAGTGGTTTCTCAGGAAAACAAATAGAGACATGCAATAACGATCAAACAAGTAATCATTAACTGTTCCTTTGAGTAAAGCATAGAAGACAGTAGTACAACTATGTAGGCAATCCTATATACACATACATACATGATTACCCCTTCTTTCCCTTCTCTTTTCCCATACCCCAGATGCCTTTTACTTTTGAGCATTTTCCTTTCATTTCACAATGTCTATCTTACCTCCTAGTTTTTATTCACTTTCAGGTTCTTACACTAGTGAAAAAATACACTGCTTACACATGCAGGTCTGATTTATTTCACTATGAGACCTATAAAAGCCTCGTTTATCTTTCTTTACAGCTGAGTAATACTCCATTATATAAAAGTACCACAATTTTTTTATCCATTCCCCAGTGGATGGACATTTGGGTTGCTTCCTCTTGGTGTTTTTTGAGATAGGGTCTCACTATGCAGTTCAGCTGGCCTCAAACTTACTATGACCCTCCTGCCTCAGCCTCCCCAGTGCTGGGCTTACAGGTGTGCGCCACCAGGCCGGGCCCATTGATCAGTCTTTACTAACTCTTCATTTTGTGGTGAGGAGTATATTAATATGAAGAGCATGTTAAAGCTGAGCACCGCACTCAGCACCCGGACCCTGCCTCTAGAAGGTCTTGGTCTCTCTCCCACTCAACCACTTGCTGCTGCCCTGGTTCAGCCCTCCACTACCTCTCCTGATACATCACCACACTCACTACCCACGGTAAACGTTCTCCTGAAGCACTGTTCTAACCACTCACCTCACAGCACTGAGAACTCTTGGGGTTGTCTCCCAAGCCCCAGAATGTATAGTCAGCCACACATTCGAGGGCTTCCACAGCCTGAGCTGTTTCAACTCTCTTCTAGACACTGGAAGCTTGTCAGAGTAGAATCTCAATATCCCTTGTAAATGGCCCCTACTTTCCGCCTGACCCGTAAGACACTACTGCACCCATCTAATAGATACAGATACTAAGGCACAGATAGGGCACACCTGCCAAATGTGATGAAGCCCAGGGAAGAGCAGCGCCCCTTGCTTTGGTTCTGGAAGCTGAACGAAGAGGAACAAGCTAACCACAGCAAGAAAACAACCACACCTTTCCCCAAACACTTGACATCACCAGGCTGTGAGGCAGGTACCAAGTAAGTCAGCTGGGCATGGCAGGCACACGCCTACAATCCCTGCTACTCCGGAGGCTGGGCAGCACTGTGGGTCTGAGGGTAGCCTGGGCACCAGAGCGAGACCGTATCTTACAACAGCAGGGGGTGGGGGCTGGGCCGTAAGTTACCGAAGAGCTCTTGCCTGGCAAGCCCTAGGCCTTTGACTCAACCTCCAGCACCACCAAAAAAAGGGGGAGCTGACTTTTGACTTACAGTGTTCACCTTAACACATTCAAACAGCAGGAAATTCTGATGATTAACATGGGTTATAATTCAGCAGTATTTGCTGGGCCAAATACCATGGTGCAAGTGTGAGAAGTAGAACGACCCCTCGCAAACAAAGACTCTTTCTACAGCAGTAACAAGGACAGTTCTCTAAGCAAGCAAAGACAGGCTGAGCAACTAGGAAAAGGAAGTTCTGCAAAGGCTTACTATTTATTCCTTAGTTTGAAAAGCTTTAGCATAAGCCAAGCAACCTTCAACACAGGAATGAAAGCTGGGAATGGTGGCACAGGCCTGCAACCCCAACATTCCGGGAAGTTGAGTGGGAGGACCTGAAGTTCAAGCCCAAACCAGACAATCTAACAAAACCAAAGCAGGGTGTGGTGGTGCGTACCTATAGTCCTAGCACTCAGGAGTCTAAGACAGTTTAGCTGAATTGGTGCCAGCCTGAACTACAGAGTGAGGTCCTGTCCCTAAGAACAACAACAAAAAAACTCAAACAAACAAAAACACAAAATAAAACCAAAAAAAAAAAAAAAAAACCCCGCTAGTGGTGCAGCTTGGTGCAGAGGCTCAGTCCTCAAGACCGCCAAAAACTTAAAAAAAAAAAAAGAGGAAATGAAACCTTGGCCCCAAACACCATGGTACTATTTCGTTCCTCAAAACTGAGTTTTTTCCTATGTCTTTTATAAACAGACATCTCTCCTACTACAATGGTTCCCCAGTAACTCGGTTCCAGGAGAGGCCACAAGTATCAAACTAAGTGTTTTGACTGGAAAGGGCAGCAAATCACAAGGAAATCAACAACACCAGCAAGTTCTAGCTTGTGTGTCAAGCGCCAAATGCATCGCAGTGCATCAAGCACCAAGACATGACTGTGCTGAAGGTTTTCCTGAGCTAAAGCAACCTTCTCCCAATTGATTGATCCCAGACGCAGGGAGCGCCCGGCCTAACCGTTGCCCTCCAAGGCCCACCTGTCACCTGCCACTCCTCCTACCACATGTTCTCGGTACCCTTCTGTTCCAATCATGGCTACTGTTTAACCTACTTTTGGCTACTACTATTGTAGACAGCATGTTAATAAAATTTTTGCTTCATTATAATTGTCACTCTCTTAAAAGTACTACCTACTCTTGTATCACATTTAATTCTGTTCTCATCTAAATCCTTTTCAGAAGGCTACTTTCTAAAGAACAAATGGTTACACCTAAGATATACCAATAGACATACATTTTCTGCCTTCTTTATAGGAAATGGTTCATGTCCCATTTTAAAAAAAAAATTACAAGATGAGCATAGTGACACACACCTACTTGAGAGGCTGAGGCAGGAGGATCACAAATTTGAGGGCAGTCTGGGCAAATTAGTGAGACCCTGTCTCAAAATTAAAAAAAAAAAATAAAAAGGGCTGGGGATGTAACACAGTGCAAGGCCTGGATTCAAGCCTCGGTATCATAAAAAAAGAAAAAGCTATTTCATCTTTAGCCAAATGCTAAACACCTCATGTCTGTAGGCTGGCAGATAACGCTTAACTTTCACTACTACGTGTGCTGAATGATGCTCTCAGGATCATTAACAGCCAATCTTTTTTCTTTAAAATGTCTTTAAAAAAATACATAGATAGATATATAGATAAATAATGTCTGGCTGGGCATGGTGACTCATGCCTGTAATCCCAGCTGAACTCAGGAGGCTGAGGCAGGAGGAATGCCACAAATTTGAGGCCAGCTTGGGCTACAAAGTGAGTTTAAGGCCAGCCTGATCTGCATAGTGAAACCCTGTTTCAAAAACAAAAATCAAACAGAACAAAAATTCCAATTAACAGAAGCAGCAGCAGCATGTAGAAAAAGCTAGGGGCCTAAAGAACATACTCCTTTGAAGACATAAGAAGGTGCAGAACTGAAAAAAGGTGCAGAAAAAGAGAGAAGAGGTCCTCAACAGGAAGGAGGGGAACGAATAACCAATAATCCCAGCACTCAAGAGGCCAAGGCAGGAGGACTGCAATAAGTTCAAGGCAGCTTGGGCTACACAACGAGTTCAAGGACTACCAAGCTCTACGGTGAGACCCTGCCTCAAAGAAAAGCAAACAAACAAGGGAAAACACGCAGCGAGAGGTTCTAGACAACAGCATGAACAGCCAGGAGGGAGAAAGTTCTCACACCTGGTGACACTTACCGTGTTGCATTTTGTTCCACACACCACTTGCCTGTGATTCAACCACTGAGATGCAAACACTTTATTAAGGGTCCCAAGATGAAACTCTCTCTCCTTCAGGAGACTAGGAAGTTGCTGTGCTGCATAACCGTGCAGCACTCGACAGTAGCTGGTTTCATTCTGTAGCCTGACTTCCCGGTTCTTGAGGTAACACACCAAAGATCTCTTCGCTGGGGGGAGTCTTTTCCTTTTGTGAAGCGAATGATCCCAAGCAAACTGTTAAAAGCAGTATTAGAAATCAGAGCTTCAGCTACTTTGGCTACCTGTTTTCAGAACAAGAGATTCTACTACATTACAGGAAATAACCAAGAGCTCATTCTGCAGGATGTTCATACAACAACAACGAAAGAACACAACAGGAATCACAGCCAGAAAGTTCTGTGTAACTCTTCCACCATTGAAGTGATGTTGCTCGTAGTGAGACCTACACAGGGAATGGAAACAGAACAGGCTTACCAGCCCCTTTTAGGAGCGATGGCTTTACACACCTGTACCTATCCGCCACCGGGAAGAGGAAGAATGAGAGGCTTGGCGGGTTTCATACCCACGTAGGCTGCATCTCTACCCAGCCTCTTTTTTCTCAGCCTGTACTGCGGCAGAGCGTAAGGGCTTCATCTCTAGGAACCGGACTGGAGCCTCAGGTCTCCCAGGCATGAACTATCAGCACAGGGTCCTACTGTTCCTATCACTCTGCCAGTGCTCCAGACAGCTGTAGAACCCCAAAATGGAAACACCAACAAGGAGGCACAGGAAGTCCAAGTCAGGATCCAAGTCAAACCCGGGCGTGGTGCCGCACACCTGTAATCCCAGCACTTGGGAGGCTGAGGCAGGAGGATCGTTGCAAGTTCGAGACCAGCCTGGGCTACAAAGTGAGCTCAAGGCCGGTGTGAACTGCATAGTGAGACTCTATCTCGAGAAGTCAAAAAAGACCCCCAAAAAAAAAGTTCAAGTCAAGGTCTTCCCCTCCAAAACTGGTGGTACAGGTATGACACCTGATTGTTGTCTCTCTTTGGTGTCCAAATGCCAGAAGACCCAGCTGAAGGCTTGGGTAATTCATCCTGGGCTCCCTCCTCGATAAGGGTTTCCATCTGCTGGGCTTCCCGGCGCCCTTGGAAGGCAGGCTCCTCCCTCCCTCGCAGTAACTTCGGGTCGGTGGGTCCTGTTCCCCATCCCCTCGACTCCGGCTTCCCTTTCCTCCAGAGCCAGGATTCTGGTTTCTCCTCGCGCTCTATCCCTAGCTGAAGGCCTCCGGGGAAAGGCTACACGTCTCAGCTTCCCTTTAGCTCCTGGTCCCCCGGCCTGTCTGCTCCGCCGCGAACTCCCGAGCAAGGAGCACGACTCGGTAGGCCCGGCCCCCGCCTTCGTCCCGCCTCTGAAGACCCTGGACCCAGATTCCTGCCCCCGCATCTGGGGACCGAGTCCCTACTAGTGCCTCTGCGCCACCACCCGCACCCGGCCTCTCAGCTCTCACCTGCGGACCCTGACCGTCGCTTCCAGCTCCGGGCGAGGCAGGCGCTTTCCGCTTCCTGCTAACTGCTTTCCGGGCCATAGTGGGCAGCGCCGCCGCGGCCCCGCAGCCGCATGTGGCGGGGGAGGCAAGGGCTGGTACGGCAGCGGGTCATACACTGGGCCCCGGGGCCGCGCGCTTCGGTGCGCCCGGCCCTGAAAATGGCCCGGCCCCGGGGCAGCAGCAGGAGATCGAGAAGCAGACCGGAGGGATGGGGGAAAGAAGACCCGGGAAGACGACAAGAAAGGGGAAGAGAACACAGGAACCAGAAGCTTTCTACTCCCGACTCCGAGAAGGACGGCGAGCAGCGAGAACCAAAACAGCCCTGCCCTTGGCCCACGTAACGTCAGCGTTGCGCAGTCGTACTGCGCAGCGCGTCGCCAAGGAGACGCAGAGACCCACAGGGTGGGACTTCGAGCTCCTGGGAGAATTCGTGACGGTTAGCTCAACCGCCGCCTTCCAACGGACTGTGGCAGTGGCTGCCGACCTCGGACCCAGACCTCCGCTCCGCTGTACTCGGTCGTGGGGGTGGCGGCCCGGAGAGAAGCGCGCAGACTCCGGCGCGGCTCTCGTCCTTCAGGGACCGGCCGCCTCCGCTCACGCCCCCACGCCTCACGCCGCCGCGCCCCACCCAGGCCGTGCGCGGGCCGCGCCCTGCTCTTACCTCCAGTGGGTCTGGCTCGGAAGCCGCGGCCGCCTTCGCGGGACCCTGGTCTCCTCGCTTTCCTGCGCGGTCTCCCCGCGCCCCGCCGCCCCTCCCGCTTCCTGTGGCCGGCACCTGGGGCGGCCTTCGTCGCTCTGCCCTGGCCGTGAGACCTGCGCCTGCTGGCGAGTGCTTCCCCTCGGGGCCCCGCCCGGGGACCCGCAGGGAGGAGGCGGGCGCTCTTGGGACTGTGGTACCCAGGCACCTGCTGGTCCCTTCAGGCCGCCGGCCGAGTACCTTCAGGGAGTTCCGCTGGCCCATCTGAAGTTCTGCCTGCAAGGAGATTTGAATTCGTTTTCCAACCGAAGCAAAGACCAGCTTAAGACAGGGTCCTCCACCATTCCTGCTTGACTGACATTAACCGTTAAGGCAACTGGCACTACAAGATGGAACTTTTTTTTTTTTTTTTGGTCTTTGAGACGGGGTCTCACTATGCAGTTCAGGGTGGCCTTGAGCTCAGTTGTAGCCCAAGCTGATCTCGGACTCTAAACAATCCTCTTGCTTCAGCCTCCCAAGTGCTGGCATTACAAGTGTGCGCCACCACATGCACCTTGGCCGGCCAAAATGAAACTTTAAAAGTTAGGAGCCGGGCGTGATGGCGCACGCCTGTAATCCCAGCACTCGGGAGGCTGAGGCAGGAGGATCCTTGCGAGTTCGAGACCAGCTTGGGCTGCAAAGTGAGCTTGAGGCCAGCCTGAACTGCATAGAGAGACCCTGCCCCCAAAAGACAGTAAATAAACTTAGGAGTCTGAGTATGTGTGTTTGTGTTTTCCTTTAGAGGCAAGTGGTTTCTTCCACACTTTCTCAGGCTTAGGGTAGAAATGGCTACCCTCACCTCTCTCCAGCCCAGAATGGACATAGTCTGCAGATACTGGCACCGGGAGATCAAGTCCAGTTTAAATTCCTTAGGCAAGGGATGGAGAGGTCTGGGGCCCAAGAACATGCAAGGAGGGTGAACAAGGTCAGTTGTTCCATTGCCCGCCCTCCCCCACCGCTCCCTGCTATAAAACACCCTGTGCACCAGGAGGTACTGATTTGAGGCAACTGGGTCCCTCCATCTTCTCAGAACTAGCTTTTGTTTTTTGAGACAGGGTCTCACTGTATAGTTCAGGCTGGCCTTGAACTCACCATGTAGTACAGGCTGCCCTCAAATTCACATTGACCATCCTGCCTCAGCCTCCTGGGTGCTAGGATTACAGGTGCACACCTGTAATCCTACCATGTCTGGCCTCAGAGCTTTGAATAAGTATTTTTTCCTTTTTACCAAAATACATGGTCTCCTTTGATTTGGTCAGTAGCAAGCAAGCAAACGTGAGTGCATGAACCAAAGTGGGCAGTGGTGACAGGCCTAGCTCCAGAGCCATGTACACAGTGCATAGGTCAGGAGTGAGTCAGTTGCTTTTTTTTGAGCCTTCTATCTTGCCTCACAACGTTTTGCATGACCCACAAGCCCACTGGGGAAGAAGAGCCTGACGTCCTTTGAGACTCTAGGCTCACGCTGGGCTGGTCTTGACTCCTTGTCTCTTCTGCCATGTCAGAGGCCAACGCTGGGCACTGCTGTAGACTCCACCCACTAGTTACCCAGGCTGACCTCAGACTTTCAACTCCCAGTCAATTCTCCAACCTTTGCCTCCCAAGTATTTGGATTACAGGCATGTACTACTGTACCCAGTTCAGAGGCTCTTTTTTTGGGGGGGGTACGGGGAATCAAACTCCCAACTTCATGCTTGCCGGGCAGGTACTGCACCCCTGAGCTGTATCCGCAGCCCGAGGCTCATTCTTGAAGTTGGTTTTATTTCCTTGATATACCAGGAATCATCCCCAAATATACCTCACAGCAGAGCTCACCATTTCTGTGGAAATAAATCAAAATAACGGCCAATTTGCAAGTGTGAAAGTTCAGAACTTCCTGCCTTGAGAGGGGTTGAGGCAGAAGAGTTACCAGTTCAAGTCCTGCCTAGGCAACTTACCGAGACCCTACCTCAAAGTTTAAAAAAAAAGACTAAAGATGTAGGTCGGTGGTAGCCGCCCCCTTCAATTCCCAGTACCACACACACAAAAATCACATCTGCTTTTTTTGACAGTACTGAGGACTCAAACCTAGGGCCTTGCATATGCTATGTAGGCACTCTATCACTGAGCTACATACGCAAGTCATTTTCACTATGAGACAAGCTCCCCCTAAATTGCCCAAATTGGACATGAATTTGTGATATTTTTAAGGTACTGGGGATTGAACCGAGGCCAGGCCCACACTTGTGATGCTCCTGCCAGGGTCTCCTGGTTAGCTGGATTATAGGTGAGGACCACCATCTGTGGTACTAGGATGGTTTTTATTTATTTTTTTTTTTTTTGGCGGTACTGGGGATCGAACTCAGGACCCTGCGCTTGCTAGGCAGGCGCTTATTCCACTGAGCTATATCCCCAGCCCCGTAGGGGCTTATTCCACTGAGCTATATCCCCAGCCCCTAGGATGGTTTTTAAAAGACTGATAATACTAAGGATTGGTGAGAAGGTAAAAAGATTGGAACTCATGCTTTGCTAATGGCATGTAATTTAGTGCAACAAACTTAGAAAACTGTGGCAGTTACCTATAAAGCAAAACATGCACCCGTTTCGTGTTTCAGTAATGGGGGCAGAGCCCATGGTCTACCATTGATTAACACCCCAACCTTAGACACGTACATCCTTTTATGTAGCCTTTCTATTTCTGCATTATAATCCTAAAGTAAATGAGGATTTATGTTCACAAAAGGCCTGGACAAGTATAGTTATATAGAAGGTTTATTCATAATAGCCCCAAATTGAAAATAGTCATATGTGAGTCTACAGGAGGAAAGATCAATTGTGGCGTATTCTCATAATGCAGTATCACACATGGATACTATGTAGTGTTTTAGAGTGTTGACTGAAAGACACAAACACAAAGTAATAATTCTTTAGTTAGAAAGTGTGAGGAACTGGGGAGTAATTCCACGGTAAACTGCCTGTTACACATGAGGCTCTGGGTTCAGTGCGTAGTCACACACACACACACACACACACACACACACACACACCCCTTAGGCTGGCTTTTCCAAGCCTGCATTGTCTGCCTACTAATTTGATTTCATATCTTGTATCATTTTTCTTCTTTGTCATCCTCGGCCCTGTATCTCCCTTTCAATCCACCCTGACTTGGAATGCTCCTTCCCGCTGCAGCACTTCCTTTGCTCGCTGCTGTCTCTCTGCCCCTCTTGGCTGCTGCAATGTCCAGTTATCCTTTAGCTGAAGTTAAAACATTACTTAGAGAAACCCCTACGCGCTCTAATTCTCTCACAGTATTTGTTTTCATAGAACTGTTTGTCTCCTTCATTCACCTATCATAATTAGAATTTTACCCTCATTTCTGATGATTATTTAATGAACACTCAGTCTCCCCTACTAGAATGTAAATTCCTTGAAAACAGATACCATAGCTGTTTTTGCTCCCGTTGTATATTTACTGTCTACTCAACAAAATTGTTGAATAAATGGGTAAATGAATAAATGGATTTTGGAATTTTCTCCCAAGATTAAGAAATGTCTACAGAGAGAGAAAAGGAAGGAAGGAAGGAAGAGAAAAGAGAAAGAAATGTCTAGCCAGGTGTGGTGGCACACACCTGTAATTCCAGCACTCTGGAGGCTAAGGCTGTGAGTTTGAGGCCAGCTTGGGTTACATAGTGAGTTCAAAGCTAGCTTTAAATACACAGAGAGACCCTGTCTCAAACAACAACAACAACAAAACACCCAAAAACAAACAAACAAAAATGTCTAGCTGGTTATGATACATACATCAGTAATTCCAGTACTTTGGGAGGCTGAGGCAGGAGAGAAATATGAGCCAAGACTGGTAATCTAGCCATTTAGCAAGATCCTGTCTCAAAATTTAAAAATTTAGGGCCAGGTATAGTGGCACACACCCATAGTCCCAGCACTCAGAAGTCTGAGGCAGGAGGATCACTGTGAATTCAAGACCAGCCTGAACTACACAGTAAGATCCTGTCTCAAAAGAACATCGAAAAGGCCTGGGGCTGCAGTTCAGTGTGAAAGCCCTGGGTTCAATCATTGCCCAGTATCAGCAATGGTCAGAAAGCTTCCCTTGTTTGTCCACTTGTTCCAGCATCCAGTAAGGGTCACTTATTCTTAGTGAATAAGAGACTGGACCCGAGCATCACCCGCTCTGAGACTGGTCTCCTCCGTCTCTCAGCCGTGCTTTTCCTCTGTATGCCCACAGGAACTTTCACGGACAGCTCATCACATTTCATTATAATAGTCAAATTTCATGTCTGTCTCAACTAGCTTGAAAGCTTTTTGAAGACGGAGCACCCTTTGTTATCCTCAAATCTATGGTGTTTGGGAAGGCACCGGCTTGTTCTTACGCATTCCCTCAATGTTGAATGGCTGGAGACTAAGACAAATGTGTATTTTACAAAGTTCTGTAGAGTTTTTTGAGACAGGCTCTTACTATGTAGCCCAGGGTGGCCTCGAACTTGCAGTGGTCTTCCTGCATCAGTGAGTGCTAGGGTTACAGTGGAGGGCTGCCATGCCCGGTTTTGGATATGTTAACAGTGAGATTAAACTAAGCAGAGTGATACCTGTTTGTAATCCCGGCACTGGAAAGCTGAGGCAGAAGGATCACAAGTTTGAGCCCGGCCTGTTCAGAAAGTCACATCTGTTTAAAAAAAAAAAAAGTTTTGGGCTTTTGGCTTTCGTCTAGGAAGAGGCTAAGGTTCAACTTTCTTCTGTTGACCCGAATCTGGGTTCATGTGACGCCAGCCGCCTCCACCATGCCACCCAAGTTCGACCCCAAGGAGATCGAAGTCGTGTACCTGGGCTGCACTGGTGGCAAACCTGGCGTCACGTCTGCCCTGGCCCCCAAGATCAGTCCCTTGGGCCTGTCTCCAAAAAGAGTGGGTGATGACATCACCAAGGCAACCAGTGACTGGAAGGGTCTGAGGATTACGGTGAAACTGATCATTCAGGACAGCGCTGCTCAGATTGAGGTGGTGTCTTCTGCCTCTGCCCTGATCATCAAAGCCCTTAAGGAGCTGCCAAAAGACAGAAAGAAGCAGAAAAACAAACACAGTGGAAATATTACTTTTGATGGATTGTCAACATTGCCTGACAGATGCGGCACCAGTCTTTGGCCAGAGAACTTTCCGGAACCATTAAAGAAATCCTGGGGACTGCGCAGTCTGTGGGCTGCAATGTGGACAGCTGGCACTCTCATGACATTATAGAGGACATCAACAATGGTGTTGTGGAATGCCCAGCTAGCTGAGAAACATAAAATACTTCAGTAAAAAGATGATCTGACAAAAAAAGTATTGGGAAAAAATTATTGTAAAAAAATATTGGGTATATATCTCAGTGTAAAGGCTCTGGCAGGTCCTCTGTTCAATCCCTAGTACCATACAGACAATATCTAAGGTTAACATTAGACTATTGGGCCAGGCATGGTAAGGTTTGCATATAATTCCAGCACTTGGGAGACTGAGGCAGGAGGATCACCACGAATTAGAGACCAGCCTGGGACAGCGAATTTAAAACCAGCCTGAACAACACTTTTTTTTGGTTGTTTCAAAAAACCAAAGCCAGCTGGGCGTTGTGGTGTAGACCTGTAATCTCAGCACTGGGGAAGCTGAGGCAGGAAGATTGCTGTGAGTTTGAGCACAGTCTAGGCTACACAGTAAGTTCAAAACTAGCCTGAACTACATGGTGAAGCCCTGGAAAGAAGGAAGGAGGGAAGGAAGGAGGGAAGGAAGGAGGGAAGGAAGGAGGGAAGGAAGGAGGGAAGGAAGGAGGGAAGGAAGGAGGGAAGGAAGAAGAAGAAAGAAAGAA
>PVLD010028995.1:0-10423 GCA_004027595.1 Dinomys branickii | reverse complement strand
GCAGGCTTGCTCGTCAGATATCCAGAAGGCAGCCTTAGTGCTCCCATTTAAAGGATTGAGTCTGGCTGGGGGCTTGAACAGGTCATGGTTTGGGGAACCAGTCTTAGAATTCCAGGTCTGGAATTTGGGAGCCCTGTGCGTTCGCTAGAAGTCTTGGATTTCAGTTTTAGGGGCCGGGCCTACTTCAGACTGAAGGACTGGTTTGTAGGGAGCTGGGCCTGGCTGCAGAGGGGAAGCTGTTCTTCGAGTTGATCTGGCCGTGTGGTGGGGACTGAGGCAGAGAGCAGTTTCCACCCCTCAAGAATGGGTTGAAGATCTTGAATCCGCCCTTCCTAAGGATGGGGAAGACAGAATGGAGAGGTCGGGATTTCGCTGTGGGTATGACTGGTACTGAATTGAACATTAGCTATTTAGCTTGAAGAGGTTGTTTGGGAGGTTGATTTAGCCCCCAGTGGGAGGAGGATTATTGGCCCAGGAGTCCTACCTTGAGGGCTTGTAGAGGGAAGGAGGAGGCCTGTTCACAGGGCAGGAGAGGCAAAGGGTTTGTTATTTGAGGACCTGCCATTCATCTGCTGCCCAAGAAAGAGGTTGAGTGCCCCCCCCCATAAAGGCCTCACTTGCAAAAGTCTTTCCAACTCTCTCTGCTCCTGCCCCACAACCCTAGCAGCCCAGGACCCAACCTGGGACTTCTCAGCAGGGGTGGGGGCTGTGGGGGGGGAGGACTGCCTGAACCCTTGCCACCCTGCCCTGCGCAGCTGGATGGCTGGATCCATGAGAAGATGCTGATGGCGAGGGATGGCACTCGTGAAGACAGCCACAAGCTGCACAAGAGATGGCTCCGGCACCAGGCATTCATGGCTGAGCTGGCTCAGAATAAGGAGTGGCTGGAGAAGATCGAGAGGGTGAGGATGTGGACAGCCCCTCTTCCCATGCCAGGGCTGGAGGCCTCACTTCTGACACCCTCCCTTGCTATCCTGCTGGCCTCACACCCTTGATCTAGTTCAGGTCATCTCTGTTTCTGCTGCTTGCTAGCAGTGTGATGTGAAGTGGTTTGTGTAACCTCTTGAAGGCTCAGTTTGCCCATCTGTAAAATGGCCAGACTCTTCTAAATGGTACCCATTTTCTCCCGTTTGCTAACATTTTGCTCCTACTTTTTTTCTTCTTTCTTTTTCTTTTTTTTTTTTTTTGTTTTGTTTTCTGGATACTGGGGATTGAACCCAGTAAACACTGAGCTACATCCCTGGCCCTTTTTATTTTTAAAATAAGATCTTGCTGAGTTGCCAAGCTGGCCCAAACTTGTGGTCCTTCTGCCTCAGTCTCCCAAATAGCTGAGATTATACAGTGTGCCATTGTGCCTAGTTACTAGTCTGGCCTTTCCTATAACTCCCACCAGGCTTCCTCCTATACCATTTGGTGCACCTACAATGAAAGGCCAGGAAGGTGGGCATGGGCAGTCCTGGGAAGCCAGTGGTTAAAGTGAACTTTGAATTCTCACAGCCTTGGGTTCCAGTGGTTATAACCAGCTGCAGGACTTTGGAAGAATTGTGGTTTTGATTCTTGGCTTAGTCTTTGGAGTACAATTAAGGAAATAATAAAATGTAGCTTCTTCCTTTGGGTTTTGTGCACTGAACTATTCAACACGAAGCCAGGCACTCCCAAGATGTACTTACTATGGTATTGTTATTTTTGTGGTACTGCAGATGGAACCCAAGACCTTGTTCATGTTAGGCAAATGTTCTGCCACTGAGCCACACCTCCAGCCCTTTATTTTATTTATTTTATTTTGAGACAGGAATGCACTGAGTTGCCCAGGCTGACCTTGAACTTGTGATCCTGTTGTCTCTTTTTCTTGGGTAGCTGGGATTAATGGCATGTGCCATTGCACCTGGTTATTGTTTTTGGTATGCAGTGTATGTAACCAAGAATCTTAATCTCAATTTCAGAGGAGACCAGACAGGCTTTTGCTTTAAGCTTTATTTATTTAGTTTTATGCTTAAATGGTCCTTGGTGCTCTGTAGGTGAGAGCACATAGAAAAGCTAGTCTTCTTGACTTTGAGTTTAATGAAAGTCCATTGTCTCTGTGCCTCTCTCAATCTCCCTGTCTTTCTTCTATTTCTGTCTCTTGTCTTTCTCACTGTCCTCTCTGGTCCTGACTGAACGTGCCTGTCCTGTGCCCGTCACCCAATGTCCGTGTGTCTCTCCCTGTCCCCTTCCCATGTCTCTGTGTCTCTCTGTCTTCCTTCCCATACCATCTCTCTCTTTCCTATCGCTCTTCCTTGGTTCCTTCCATCTCTGGCTCACCCTTCTGTCTCCAACTCCCTGCCTTTGTCTCTCTTCCTGTGTCCTGTTGCCCCTCACGTTTCTCTGTCTCTCCCACCACCTGCCCCTCTCCCTGGTCTCCTGTCATCGACCTGCCTGGGGCAGGAGGGCCAGCAACTGATGCAGGAGAAGCCAGAGCTGGCAGCCTCTGTGCGGAAGAAGCTGGGTGAGATCCGGCAGTGCTGGGCGGAGCTGGAGAGCACCACCCAGGCCAAAGCACGGCAGCTCTTCGAGGCCAGCAAAGCCGACCAGCTGGTGCAGAGCTTCGCTGAGCTGGACAAGAAGCTCCTCCACATGGAAAGCCAGCTGCAAGATGTGGACCCTGGTGGGGACCTGGCCACCGTCAACAGCCAGCTCAAGAAGCTGCAGGTATGGTCTGGCTGGCCCAGTGGGGGCCAGGTCAGGATCAGTTTCCACTGGAGGGATTTCAAACGGAGGTGATTTAATGCAGGGATTTATTTCAAGGGGCTGGAAGGGGCTGGAAGAGCAGAAAAGGTTACTGAAGCAATCCAGCTTGTAGTGACCATTGCAGGCAGGCACCACCCCTAGGACATGAGACACTAAGAGAAGAGCAGAGATTTATGACCAAGTAGCAGTTGGCAAATAGCCAGTGTGGTCAAGCTTTCCCAGGACCTGGCACCTGTTTCCTGTATAGAGAAGCAAAGGTCCGGAGGTGGGGCAGTGGCTTTGCACAGAACTGGTGACATTCACCGAGCGCTTCCTCTACTGATCTGGGCTGAGTGCTCGCCAACCCCTCCTAGCCATGCTAGGAGGGAGGCACTACTGTTAGCCCCATTGTACTGAGAGGGAAACTGAGGCCCAGAAAGAGAAGCGCCTGGCACCAACGCACAAGCCACATTTCCCTTACAAAATGAGGCTCGTAGAGCACAGGTGTAGGTCTGGGTTATCCCTACTTCCAGAGTGGCAGCTGCTCAGTGCTTAAGACAGGATGGTCAGATATGTAGGGACAGTTTGAAGTGTGAATGTCACCTCCAGGGGTGTAATGACCCTTGCCTTTTCATGGCAGGAACAGTGCCTCCCTGTGCCCAGTGAGGCTCAAGGAGGTGAGCTTCCTGACCCAGAGGAGAAAGTGGCAGAGTCAGGATTCGAATCCAGGTCCCCAGACTCTTCCCTGCTTCTTTTGGATGCGTCACCCACATAGTTTGCTTATAAAGCATCTGGCCTAGTGTGCAGGGAAGAGAGGAGACTGGTAATGGCAGCATGTGGTTCTGATCAGTTTTTTCTCATTCATCTGTGCATCAAATACTTATGGGGAGCCGGGTGTGGGGGTGCACACCTGTAATCCCAGCACTCGGGACGAAGATCACTGTGAGTTCGAGACCAGCCTGGGCTACAAAGTGAGCTCAAGGCCAGCCTGAACTGCATAGAGAGACCCTGCCTCAAAAAGACAAGAAAAAAAAATACTTAGGAGGCACCTATGATGGTGTTGAGATACCACAATAGGCAAGTGGGCAAAAAGTGATGACCTCCATGGGGCTCCCGAGCTGCCCAGAGAGACAGGCAGAAGAGCAAAGAGCAAACCAGAGCAGAACATGGTGTGACATGTCTTTACCTCCCCCCAGCACTTACGAATTGTTAGGTCTCCAAAGAGCTTTTGTGGTGTGGATCAGACCTACTGATATGTGCCACAGGAGAAGTGAAGTCCTGACAGTATTAAATCCACCACATCTTAACCCAAATCACCTCTCATATGAACAAGAAATATATATATTGTGTTTTTGAGAAAAGATATTGCTATGTGGTTCAGACTTGGCCTTGAGCTCACTTTGTAGCCCAAGCTGGTCTTGAACTCGCAACAATCCTCCTGCCTCAGCCTTCTGAGTGCTGAGATTACAGGCATGCACCACCACACCCAGAAAGAACTATATTTTTTTTAAAAATGCAGTGAGAGCCTTGGCAGTTCTGTTTTTGCAACTCTGTTCCCAGTCTGGAAGAGGAGAGAGCTGGGATTGTGTGGGTGGTCTGGTCTCTATAAAACCCTTGCTGTACACTCGGGGGACAAAGGCAAATAGCACCTTAGCAGTTACATAAAAAATAGTTGTTTCCTAATAGATGCCTTGAAAAGGCCTCGGGGATCCCCAAGGGTCCCCAGGCTATACTTTGAGATGTATGCTGTATGCCAGGTTGCGTGAACCCCTCCTCCCAGCATCCCTGTGGGGGAGATACTGACCCTGTCAGGGAGATACTGTCCTTGCAGACAGTTTGTTGAACCGGACGTGGGGGAGCTACAGGGAGTGCAGTGCTCTGGACCCTTGGGAGCTGACAGCAGGAGCCTTTCCCTCCCCTGGCCAGGCAGGACCTCCGACCCCCATAAGCAGCCCAGCCCTCCTGTGGCACCACTGCAGCAATTGCCAGCAAATAATACCCAGCCTCACTCTGTTCTCTCTGTCCTTTCTCCTGCTACTGCCCCCCCAGTCCTACCAGTGCCAGCTTCGTTGGCATTTGACCATTTACAGGGCCCTGCGTTTGGTTTAATGCCTCGTTGCCACTGTCTGAAAATTCTTAATACTGTTTATACAAAGGACACTGAATTTTCAATTTGCACTGGGCCCTGCCATTTATGTCCAGAGCCCAGCTCACCTGGGAGCTAGAGAGAGGAACGAGCTGATGTGGTACAAACAGGGAGTACCTCCCGCTTCCAGGGCACAGAGCATGGGAAGAAGCTAACTGGGTCAGGAAGGTTAAACAACACCCGGCCCAACAGCGGTCTTTACTAGGATTCTTACTTACCAGTTCTTCCCTAGCAGCATCTGGCAGTGGCTAAAGACACAGACTCAGGACTAGACAGGTCTGGATTTGAATCATAGCTCTGCTGGCAAGTGGTTTTCCCTCCCACTGTGGGCCTCCGGTGCCTCCTGCATGCACTAGCAAGGACCCTAGTGCTGACCCCTCGGGGAGAGCAGCATGGTGCAGGGTGCAGGGCATTGCGGCCAAGGCCACAGGTGCTTGAGCCTGGCTGGCTGTGAGTTCCCAGCTGCGTGGCCTGGGGGTGTTACCTGTGCCTCAGTTTTTTCTGACAAGCATAGTGTCCTTCGGATACTCTGAAGATGGAGACGCATAGTACATAGTTTTACAGTTGCTGCCCCAGAGCTGCCAAGATTTGCTATTTGTCTAGGCGTGTTTGGTGTTGCAGGGTGTGCCATTGCTGTGCTGTGTCCGGAAGTTATTGCGGGCGGTTATCTCCTTGTCTTTCCTTTGGTTATTTATGGGAAATGCAGTTATTTCATTATTTCTATTCGTATGGTATTTGGGGCATTTTCTCTTCTCCATGTGGCGGCAGTGTTGAACACGGAGCTGTCTGTGGCTCCTCTGATCTTGCTAATTGTGACCCTGGTCCTTCTGCAGACGGACGCTGTTTTCCCCTCAGTGAAGGGCCTCCTGCCTCCTCCATCCTGGCCCGCACTTGCTGTCAGACTGGGTTTTCCCTGGTCTGTGGCTGGGGAGTGACATCTCACTGTGCCCTGTCTATTTGCATTTTTAATTTTTTTTTGAGGTACTGGGAATCAAACTCAGGACCTTGTGCTTACGCTACTGAGCTATATCCCCAGCCCAATTTCTTTCTTTCTTTCTTTTCTTTTTTTAGTGAACTGAGGAACATGGGCCTCCCTGTCCCTCTTTTTGGCCACTTAGGTTTCAGACAAAGGATCTGGGGCCTCTTGACTTCAGCCAGAGAACAGATTCTGTTCTTTTCTCCCTGGCACATGGTGGGGGGCCACAAGTCCCAGCCAAGACTAGCAGATCATGACAAAGGGACCCCATTATCCAAAGGTGAAGCTGAGGCCCAGGTGGGACAAAGGATTGGCCTGCAGTCACAGCAGCGGGTGCCAGCGGCAGCCCCGGCACAGGGGTCCTCATCACAGGAAACCGGTGGATCCAAGTGAAAGTGAGGCTGTCTGCGGGTGAGGGCTGCAGCTCGCGCTACGGGTGGCGCCTGAGGCCTTTTCCCCAGCAGAGGGAGCCCGAGGCAGGGAATGAGCCTGTCTCCCCACCCCCAGATGGAGCCCAGCTGGGCCTGCGGAGCTGCACAGAGGAGGAGAGGGCCTCCCAAGGCCCTGCTGTCCCCTGGGGGCTGCCTGAAAGCTGCGCACCGGGTGTCTGCAGGAGGGAGGCCCTGGCTGCCCCCCCACTCGTCTTTGTCCTCCTGCTCCCCTGTTTTCGCTTGAGTTCTCCATTGCTGCTGCCCCCGCTTCATCTCCCCTCCTTTCTTCTGTCGATCTTGCGCCCTCCCCCTGCCCCCTTCCTAAGCCACTGCAGCAGGGACCCCACCTCCCAGCGCCACGTGACCCACAGCCCTCTCCCAGGGCCTCTTGCCCAACTGTCCCACTGGTCCAGCGGCCAGATGGTGGAGTCCTAAGCTCCCGCTTCCCAGCTGGGCCAGCTGGTCTGGCTCAGCCCTAGGCTCCTGCTTGGAGGGTGGGGCTGGTCTGCTGCCATCTGAGGGGGCCGGGCGTGAAAATGCTCTGGAGGCTTTGCAGCTGCTCGTCCATCGGGCTCCTGCTCTGCCCTGTGGAGACCCCGTTTCCCCCTTTCCTTCTCTGCCCCACAATTCCACATTCTGCACATCATGGCTAGGACAGAAGCCCAGATCCTGGAGCTGTGCAGTCCAAGTTTGAATCCCCAATCTATCAACATGACACCGAGGGCCCAGGGCCCCACCTTTCTGAGGCAGACTGTCCAGATATAGAGAAGCAGAGTGCAGAGAGCTTGGGTTTAGATTCTGGCTCTGATTTTTAATCCAGGCTCCTCTCTGAGACTTGGGTTTCCACACCTGGAAGCTGGGAGGCAGCAAGAGGGGTCCAAGCAGGAATGAGGTTGATCTGGGAGTCAGGGCTTGCTTTGTGCTGCCTGTGGCATGGCTAGTGCCAGGGGCTGTTTTGCAGGCAGGCTTCTCTGTTA
This sequence comes from Dinomys branickii, assembly GCA_004027595.1. NCBI lineage: Eukaryota > Metazoa > Chordata > Mammalia > Rodentia > Dinomyidae > Dinomys > Dinomys branickii. Next base: position 3,187 of record PVLD010028995.1, on the reverse strand, counting down.
TTTCTTTAAAAATCTTTGCCACATGTGGTGGCACACATCTGTAATCTCAGCACTCGGGAGGCGAAGGCAGGAGGATTGAAGTAAACTTGAGCCCAGCCTGGACTACACAGTGAGTTCAAGGCCAACCTGAACTGCATAACGAGACCCTGTCTTAAAAACAGCAACAACAAACTTTTGATGCCCTTAAAAATTATTACCATAAAGTGCACTTTTACTGTGTACAATTCAGTGGTCTATAGTGTATTCACCACTAATACTAGAACATACTCACTGTCCCCCAAAGAAACCCTATATTTATTAGCAGTCGCTCCCTGCTTTCCTCCTGCTCATCTACCCTCTGTCTCTAAGGATTTGCCTGTTCTAGACAATTCATAAAAATGGAATCACACACTGTGTGGCCCTTCTTTCACTTAATATTTCCCTTTCTTTTTTTTGTCTGTTGGAGACAGGATCACACTATGCAGTTCTAGCTGGCCTTGAGCTGACTTTATAACCCAGACTGGTCTCGAACTCACAAAGATCCTCCTGCCTCAGTCTCCCGAGTGCTGGGATTATAGGCGTGCACCACCACAGCCGGCATCACTTAACATTTTCAAGGGTCATTCATACATCAGGGTGTATTAGTACTTCATGGCTCTTCTGCCTGTACTGTACTGTATTGTAGTGTATTGTATTGTATCTTTTAGCAGTGCTGGGGATTGAACGCAGGGCCTCATGCATGCTAGGCAAACTCGCTGTCACTGAGCTTCATTTTAATGTTTAAAGGTAGGTCCCCTCCCCAATACTGGAAAGTGAACCCAGGGAGCACATCAGTACCCTTGTTTATTTTTTTGAGACAGGGTCCAAAATTGCCCAGACTGGCCTCCAACTTGTGATTTTCCTCCCTGAGCTTCCTTAGTGGCTGGGATTACAGGCATGCACTACCAGGTCCAGCTCATTTTTAAATTTTTAGTCTTCAATAGTGCCTGTCTTGGGCTGGGGATATAGCTCAGTAGAATAAGCACTTGCCTGACAAGTGCAAGGTCCTGAGTTCAATCCCTGGTACCACCAAAAAAAAAAAAGATAGTGCCTGTCTAAGAGAATAAGCATAACATGGTGGCCAGCCTAAAACCAGAATCAGCACACATTCAGGGAGCGCCTGCTGCATACCAGGCGCCAGGCAGGTGCTGGGGTCCGAGTAGGAATGAAATAAACACCCTGCCCTCCCTGACCTTGTGCGAGGATCGCGTGAGTTAGCCCCACCAGGTGCTCCGAGCAGTGCCAGCTGTGGAGGGGACATCAGGAGGTGTTACCCACTGTGGCTGTTGCGCTGAGGTCCCACAGAACAGCATGATGTGACAAGCAAAGCCTCTTCCCCGCTCCACACGGTCCTATACCCCAGGGCTGTAACTACTCTCAGCACTTCCCTCTCTAACTTTCTGGAATGCTCTATGCATAGGCACACAGGTATGCGACCTGCAAACTATGCTGGAATTTGCCATTTTTACTTCACAAACCCTGGTCACAAAATATGGATATATTCAGTTCTTTTAAACTGTTGTGTAGTATTCCAGAGGGTGGTTTGATTGGACAATCAGTGTCCTCGTTGGGACCAGTCTCGGAGCCTTGTACATACTAGGCAAGCACTCCATCTCTGAGCTATACTCTCAGCCCAGCAAACGGTCTTTAACCAGCATGCTGTTCAGAGAACCCATGGACTATTTCCATTCTTCTGTTGATGTAAACAACCCTGCAGCGGGCATCTCTGTCCATTTTTTTTTTTCCCAGACGGGGTCTCCTGCCTGTAACCAGATTAACGATCTCAAATTCAAAATCTTGCCTCAGCCTCCAGAGTACTGGATTCCAGACATGAGCCACCATTACTGACTCATTAAAATTTCTATATGGCTAAAAGTATAACCCAATATAGCTCAGTGGAATAAGCGCCTGCCTAGCAAGCGCAGGGTCCTGAGTTCAATCCCCAGTACCGCAAAAAAAAAAAAAAAAAGTATAACCCAGCATGTGTGCAAGGGCCTGCTGGGGTTACATTTCAGCACCACACAAAACATTGTTTTGACAGATATTACCCAGTATTTTCCTAAGAAAACAGTGACCACATCTGCCAGAGTGAAAGCTGTGGTCACCAGATAGCCCCCACCCTGATGTGCTCGCATTGTTAGGCAGAAGCTTTGTCATCTCTGCAGATCTAAAAGGTGAAAGATACTGGCTTGGAATTTTTTTTCCCAGCACTGGGGGTTGAACCTAGCTCTTCACACTGAGCTGTATCACCAACCCATTTTTAAATTTATTATTACTATGATCATTATTACTTTGGTTTTTTTAAAAATTTTTTTGAGATAGTGTTTTGTTATGTAGTATAGGCTGGCTTTGAACTGTGTAGCCCAGGCTGGCTTTGAATTGGCAGTAATCCTGTTTCAGCCTCCCAGGTACTAGATTGTTTTTTATTTTTGAGACAAGATCTCTGCTGAGTCACTAAGTTGCCCAGGCTGGCCGCAGACTTGCAGTGATCCTCCAGCCTCAGCCTCCCAGAGTGCTGGAATTACAAGTATGTACCACCATGCCCAGGTTTGTAATTATTTTAATTTGTATTTTCCTTATGGTGAACATCTTTCTAAGTGTATTTAATGACCATTGTACTTTTGAGTCCTTTAACCATGTTTGTAGAAAAATGATATTGAAATATGTAACTTTTTTTTTCAGTCCCAAAGGGCAATTTTTTGGTCTTTTTGAGACAGGGTCTCATTATGCAGTTCAGGCTGGCCTTGAACTGACTTTGTAGCCCAGGCTGGCCTCCAACTCAAAGTGATCTTCCTGCCTCAGCCTCCTGAGTGCTGGGATTACATGGATGCACCACCATGCCTGGCCTGTAGCTTTGTTTTTGTTTTTTTGTGAAAGTAGAAAAGTGTCAGTCCCCAGAAGTATTCTAGCTCATCTCAGGTCATGGTCTTACTTGCTGGAGAGGTTTTCTTCTAGACAGGAGGAACTGGCGCTTATAACCATGACATTTCAGATCTTGATTTTTCCTTATTTCTGGGATAGAACTCGAGGTCTTGCACGTGCTAGGTAATCACTGTACCACCGAGCTACCTCCCCAGCTCCAGACGATCCTTCAGAGCTTCTTAAATTCTAATACATTTTGATTTTTCTGTTCCTCACTAGAGTGATTTTATAGGCAGAGTGTTCTTAG
>PVLD010028994.1:0-18637 GCA_004027595.1 Dinomys branickii | reverse complement strand
TGGACACCATACTCATAAGTGAAATAAATCAGAGGTACATGTGCAGGCAACGTATTGTGTCACTGGTGTAAGAACCTGAGGGTGGGAACATAAACTAAGAGACATGAAGGAAATCTGTTCAAAAGTAAAGAACAGATGGGATGTGGGAAAGGAGAAAAGAAAGAGGCAAAAATGTATGTATGAATGTATGTATGTGTATACATATGTGCAGGATGGCTCACATGGTTCTATTACTGTCTCATGTTACTTAATCGTATGGAATAGTTGATGACGGGTTGTTTGATCAATCTTGTATGTCTGTATGTGTTCTCTGGAGCATACATTTTGAAGATATCAATATGCAATGCAACAACTATTGTTGGTTTTCTGTTGCTTTGTCTATAATTCAATTCTGATTATATGGTTATTGAGCTACTTTGTGTCTCTTTGTTAATGCTTTTCATTTTTTTGTTTTTGTCTTTGTTTTTGTTTTTTCTTTCTTTTTCTGTTGTTGATGATGATGTTCTTTTTGCTTTCACACTTTAAAAAGAAGTTGTACTACTGACTTAGGTCACTTTATTGTAAGGAATATTTGATGATTAATTGTTTGATCAATTTTGCATGTCTATATATGTTTTCCTGAATATACACTTAGAAGTTATCAATATGTAATGCAACAACCATTGTTGATTCCCTGTCACCTTATCTGTAATTCAGATTCGATTGTAGTATTCTTATGCTAGTTTGTGTCTGTTTGTTAATATCTTTTTGTTTTTATATTTTTAAAATTAAAAAAAAAACAATAGAAAGAAAATATAAAATTACCAAATTTGTGACAATTTAGCAATCCATGGTTTAAATCAATGGCTAAATAATGAATGAGCTAAAGGAAAAAAAATATTTAGAAAGTAGTCAAATAAAATGAAATTAAGAAACAACATGAAAAGTTTATAGCAATTAACATATAAAAAAGAAATGTCAAACCACTATTTCAACATTAAAAATAAAAGAATAAGAAAGAAAAAAATAAAGAAAACTCAAAGGTAAAGCTAGCAGAAGAAAATAATAACTACTAGAAAACAAAACTACAGACTAGGAAAAAGAGAAGAGTAACAAATCTAAACAATAATTTATTGAAAAGATCAACAAATTTTATAAAACTTTTGCTGGACTGACACGTAAGCAAAGTAAGAATGAAAATAACCAAAATTGAAATTTAAAGTATGAACATTACTAGCAAATCAAGAGGCCAATAACAAGTAAAATGATGAATCAATAATAAAAACTTTCCTACCTTAAAAGCCACACACAAACACCTGCAGAATTGAGCTCCGTCAAATATTTAAAGATGAAAAAATTTTCAACAAATAGTGTCAAACTGGGTCTAACAGCATATTAAGCCATTATCCACCATATAAAGTACAATTTATTTCAGAAATGCAAGGGTAGTTCAGCATAAAATTTAAAAAATCAGTGTGGTATACCCCACTTATAGAACAGAGAACATGGAATGAGCCTGATTATCTCAATTGACACAGTAAAGAATGCCTTACAAAACTTCAAATCCTTTCATGATTAAAACACCCACACACAGAAAACCAGACATAGAAAAGAATTTTGTGAACGTGATGAAATCCATACATGAGGACCCAGCATCTAACATCATACAGATTGGTGAAACCTGAAAGCTTTTCCCATAAAATAAAGAAGAAAATAAAGATGCCCAGATTAATTTTATTTCTATGGTATAGCAGTAATATATTGAAAGTAAAATGAAGAAATCAATGCATTGACAATAGCCCAGATAGTAAAGCACCCAGGAATAAATTCAGCCAATAAGTAGAAACTTGTAAACTGAAAACTATAAATATTGCTAAAATCAAACACATGAGTAAATAGAAAGATATTTCCTCATCATAGCCAGAAAGCCAATATAGTTAAGAGGACAATAATACATAAAAGCAATCTTTATATTAATTCAATCCCAAACAAATTCTAGTAGTCTTTTCTGCACAAATGGACAAGCTGATACACAAAGGCTTTAGACAACTTTGGCTAAAGATACTCAAGACAGAACAAAGTTGGAGGACCCATAATTCCAATTTCCATAAATCCTTCGGATGCATGCTGGAATGCCCAGCAGGAGCAAAGCCAACTAGATCTGTGGTCCAAGCCAGTGCCTTGAAAAAGAAGAAAAAAATAAAGAATTGGAGAAGAAGAAATGCAGAGCTTTGTAAACGGGGAGGGAAAGAAGGGTTCAAGGGAGGAGAAGGAAGAGGATAAAAAAAATTAAGATGTGTTGCACACACGTATAAATCCTCCAAGACGAATGTGATCATTGTGTGCCGCAAAGATGTACTAATAAAAATTTTTAAAGTAATCCCAATTTCCAAACTTCCCCCAAATCAATAGTAATTAAACTTGGGAGGGCCAAAAACGTGGTGGCTGTACATTGTGAAGTGACGTTGAAATTCCCACTTCAGAATGCTTAGTTTTACACGTTATGAATTCTACCTAAATTGAAAATTGATGCTTAAAAGGCAAACAAACCTCTCTCTTTCTAAAATATAGTTTTGATCTTTTGAATGCTAAAAGCATTTCAGGGAGCCCAGACTATGCTAGGAGATATATTGAGAACCACTGAGTTAGTGTTCTTTATATAGTCAGTTTACTGATGAGTTTTAAATGCTCATATGTAAACTTTAAATTTTTACTTAGTAATTTCATTATATCCATGATGTTTATCAACCCTTTTCTTTTTGGAGTAGGTGTCCACATTTTTGGCTAGAAGCCTTATCTATTAAATCACATTTAATTAATAACCCAGTCTGATTTGGGTATTTAAAAATCAGTACTGCCTACTACTTCATGAATTAGAAACTAATTCAAAAAATGTCTGTCTTCTGCATCCTTCACTGCCTGGAACAGGAGATGAGCTACGGCTGAATGACAGAAGAGAGGCAGGTGTGCCTTATCTCGGGTGTGGCAGAAATCCGACTTAGTTTGCTCCCCCCATAAACAATGAATAATGCATTCAACACATACTCCTTGGGTGTCTGTATCAGACACCTTTTATGGGCCTGGAAGATAGGTCTTACATTCTACTTCGGAAGCCAGGAAGTAGTCAAGGTAAAAACATACACAGTAAGCTATATGGTTTTCAGTGATCAGAGAAGCTTGGGGCAAGAAACCCCAACAGAAGATACTTGTGAAGTTGCAATGTTATGAGTCACCACCAAACACTTCTTTTTGGGGCTGATGATATTGGAGTGAAGTTCTAATAGAGGGAAAAAGAAAGGTGAATGTTAGTGGTAATAGGATACTCAGAAGGTATTCCTGGTCACAATTTTTACTCTAGATTATTCTGCTGTGAAAGAGCTGGGGAAATAGCTTAGTGATAGAGTTCTTGCCTTGCATGTACAAGGTACTGGGTTCAATACCCAGCAAAACACACACACACACACAAACGCTAACACACACACAAGACAAGATATTCTGCTGTGAGAGCAGCTGTTATAATGGTATGAATTGTTTCTTTAGAAATCAGTTTTTCTCTCCTCTGATTTCTGTAGCTAAGGAGCTACCAGTGATGGTGAACCTGTCAGAGGTTTCGAGGCTAACAGTCTGCCGCAGCACACATGCCATAGGTTTGCCATCACTGGTCAATAAGATCCACATATCTGCTTTTGGTCCTGATATCACAAACCCCCACCCCTAGCTCCACAGCAAAATCACAAGCCTTTCTGTTACTTCATCTGGAGGTTGCATAAATGAAGTGGATCTTCTGAGGTATAAACCAATGAGATACAGTAGAAATGCTGTCTTCCATATCTCCTCACTAATTTTCAATCAAGACTGCCCTTGCTAACTAGGGCACCTGCAATGGGCCTCCTGTAGAAATCTCTAGATCTGATTCAAGAACTGGTGCTTCAGGTCAAGTATGCCCCAAAATTCCAAAAGACGTACACTACGCTCCCTTCTCATCGCCCTCATGGCAGGGGTGCCTCACTCGTAGACCCCAAGAATACTACTTGGAAAACATTCTCCCTTCGCTCGTCTTCAAACAACACAGCACCACTTTGGCCCTGTGTGTTCAGTAGCTCAACAAGCACATCATCAAACAGCTATGGAGCAAAGTGCTAGTCTTGCATTGTGGGGTATCTTCAATCTTTAAATGATTGGCTAAGAAGCCTCATCACAGACCAACGGGTAATTAGCGTTCCTCATGAGCACCCTGGGCAAAGAGGGCACTGGAACTACAGTGCCACTTCCTAATGAAGTTGCCCTCACTCGCACTTCTTTTGGTTTCCGTAAGTGCCTGAGATATTTATAAACTTTTGTCCTTAGCCAAATTTACAAATCCAGTGTACAAAAGACGCCCTCTTAGTATGTTAGAATTACTTTGTAGGTACTTATAACAAATGATGTCACCTTTAGTAATTCTTCCATTGTGAATGCCAAAGAATATATTGGATTTTTAAGAAACACGGGATGGAAATTGCAAATTAGAAATCAACTATTTCAGCAAAAACTTGATATATTTCAATATAATCATTTTTCCATATAAATTCTATATATATTTTTATCTTTCAATTAAAGTCTAAGTTATATTAAAACCTAAAACATGATAAAATGTTTGAATTGAAGTTCTCTGGTTCTCAACACTTATTTCCAAAATGTGAGGTAGCCCATCAATGGTTTCAACCTATTGCAGTCACTACAATCTGTAATCTTTGTACATGTCTAGTTCTGTTAAGAGTGAAAGTAAGTCACATATTTTAGTTGCATAACCTAGTTATTTGGTCATGCTTTCTAACACCTAAGGTAACGCCCTAAAATGCAAAGAGACAAACACTGTGAGGGAAACTAATAATAGAGCAGTGTGCATTTTTGTCTCAAAATCAGAACTCAATACCAGTGGGTAGAGGACACATTGGGATGGGCATGAGGGGGATGGGATGGGGATAGGGATGGGGAAAAGGAAGGGATGACAAGGGAAGTGAAAGGGAGGGGAGGGGAGCAGAGGGGAGGGGAGGAATGGTTTTCCCTAGCATTGTACAACTATTTATCTGTAAGTGTAATTAAGTGCCTTTTCTGGTTTACTACATTTTAGTGACTGATTCTTAACTCAGCATTACTGAGCAGCAGTACATTTCTTCCTTAATTCAACCCTAAGAACATTCCCTATGTACAAATTTTATTGTTATTCGAAGGGATAATCCTATACTTACTTAGGAAAAACAGATGATTAATTTTGTTTTAATGAAACTGTTATAAAGGTAGTTTCAATCAAGATTGTATAGAGAAGAAGGAAGAAATACAAATTAATGATAAAATCTATATTGTTATTTGCATAGCAATAGTTAAAAGTGTTATTGTTTGGATACTGACAATTATGAATGCTCAAATCAATAACATATGAAAAGGAAAAAAAGCCAGTCATAGTGTTGCATGCCTATAATCCCAGCACACCAGGAGACTGAGGGAGAAGGAGCACAAGTTTGAGTCCAGCTCAGGCAATTTAGCAAACTAGTGAGGTTCTCTCTCAAAATTAAAACGAAATTAAAGATCTGGGATAGAGCTCAGTGCAAAGGTCCTGGGTTCAATACCCAGTACTCTAGGAAGAAGGAAAGAAAGGAAGCAAGGAAGGAAGGAATGGAGGGATGGAGTAAGGGAGGAAAAAGGGAGGAAGGGAGGAAGGGAGGAAGGGAAGGAGGGAGGGAGGGAGGGAAGAAGAAAGGGAGAGAGGGAGGGACGTAATCTTTTTAAAAAAAGAAGTAGATAGGGCTGGGGATATAGCTCAGTGGAATAAGCACTTGCCTAGCAAGCGCAGGGTCCTGCGTTCGATCCCCAGTACCGCAAAAAAAAAAAAAAAAAAAGTAGATAAAACTTCATTCCATATAGAAGAAACAGTATATAAAGGCATCAAGGTAGAAAAAAGATGGTTTACTCAGGAAATTTGTGTTTTTTTATTGTGACCAAAAAGAGAGACTGTGTAATATAAATGCAAGAAACAAGGCAATAAAAAAATAGAGAGAATATATAATAAAATACCTTCCTGAAAACAGCCTGCACCTTATTTTCCAGCATTGCAATTTCCAGCACTCTTCTATAGATAGAATGTGCAATTTACAAGTCCTGGTTGTGAATTTCCAACAGATGAATATATGTGTTTCCTAAACTTACTATGTTTAGCCCAAGTAAACTAGCTGACATTTTCAAACTGATTAAGTACATTTAGTGTGGCAGTGTTCTTTTTAACTCTTTCCTTCATAAAAAAATGGGTTACTCTTTTTTAAATTTATCATGTCATAAAATCTATGGAATTGTATAAAAAAGAAAAAATATAATATTTAGTTATGCAAATTTTGGCAGTTAATGCCTATTAATAACTTATTAAACTCAAGCTCCTTAATCAGTTTGAAGCACAGTGATGTATTAGTTAGTTCCAAGTTTTATGCAGGGGATTTTCCAAACTTCACACCTATCCTTATATTTGATATATGTAGATAGGAAATTATAAAGTTGGGCAGGAGAATCTAGAAATTTCCTGAGTTCAATACCCTCCTCAGGAAGATTCACTTAAATGTCATCAATAGATGAAGTTTATTTTACAAGTACTACCATATTATAGGAATGGCACAGATAGAAAATTGAATTCCTGATTGTAATGTATTATGCCTTATTAGAAGGAAATACCTTCTGCCAGGTCCAGCTTTTCAACACTACATGGATTTAGAACACATACATATATGTATATTGAGGGTTGGTGTAGAGACTGGGGGAGAAGATGAAGGAAGAGAATCAAAACTGAGTCATTCCTTGAATCATATTACTTTTTAAGTTGAAATTACTGGCACCCTAGACACAGGTTATTATATGCATTTTATAAATAGGTCATATAGATTATATTCCAGTATATACAGCAGAATGACTCTGGGGCTAGGAAGACCCTACAAATTTTCACACCACAGACTTTAAACAAATCTATAGCTCTTCCTACACATATATAATATGGAACTCAGGCCATATGAAGAGAAGTCATTGTGATAAGATGGTATCCTTGGAGAATTTACTATTTTATGAAAACAGTCAATCTGGGATTGATATTATAGGGTCAACCCAGCATTTATCGTGAAAAATGAGAATATTGAACTATGAAATAATGTTGAGTAAAAAATAGTGTCATAAACTCAAGGAAGTAATTTTAATGATTATAATATATTCATTAAGACAACACAGTATGTTTCTTATAAAGAACTTTCCAACTTAAAACAAATCATTGTTTCTATGTTGATCATTACTTTACAACACTGAAGAGTCACTCCTAACTTATTAAATTGTGTGCTCTGCGGAATCACAAGAATGGAGAATCACAAAAACAATGGAAAGACACATTTTGCTGTCAGTCATTTCGAAGTTATGTCTTACATCTCTGTGTAAAATCCATTTCAACTAATATGTAAGAATACACTCAACAAATTCACTGTGCATTTCAGTAAAGAACATTAAAATATACAGTGTTATGATTCCGGAAGGCTTGGAAGTAAGGTTCAGACTGACTCCCAGCACTCCTTTTGCCAGTATTCTTTGGTATAGGTGAACATTTTGGGCTGCTGTACAGATGAACAGCATTGATACACACAGGTACCCATAAGTGGAGGCTGTGTCCAAGGTACCTGTGGAACTGTTCAATGATATGCACGACAAAATATCACTTGGGCCATGTAGCAGCCTTTCTTAATATATAAACAGATATCATGGTTCCTAAAAAGAAATATTTTATGTATTGAGTCATATTTCTAGAGTGGCCACAGTGCTTGGCACTTTATTAGTTTGTCAGAAAGGTTACTAAAATAGTTGAGATCCTAACTCCAGCCAACACAAAATCTAGCTGAAACACATATCCACTAGGTAAATGAACTATCAAAATAAAAAAGCATATGAGTTCGTGCTAGTTAGAAGAGTGAGTATAAAGGAATCCTAATACAGCCTTATAGGATAGTTACGTGGATCTGCTAGTGTGAAACAGAGAGCATTCTATGAAATTAAAAAGGAAAAAAATATGAAGACTTCAATTTTCAACTGCAAAGATGTAAGATTGAGAGGTAGAAATCTAATGATAACAAATAAATTGGAATAGTAAAGTAGTTTGAAATTTTCCATCCATAGAAATAGAAAAGTTCCTTTGTGAATTTGGAAATTGGAAAGTAATTGGAAATAAATGGAAATAAATGCTGTTTCCCTCCTTAAAAACAGAGGCATGATCGCTGCTAAATATGCTCTAACGGAGTACCTAAGAACAACATGACAGGAAAAGCCTATGGTTTTTTTTTAATAGATATGAAGCACATGGCAAAGTTCTAAATGAAATATAAAATACAAAATAGTATATGAATACAGAAATTCTTTTGTTTCTCTTGAACCAGTATTTACCAGTATAATACAAAAACTGAGTTGCATTATTTCTACGTGATATTTTGAAATAAATCACGAATATTGTGTCTACTTCTCTTTGAAAAAACATGTATCCAGAGCACAAGAAGCTTTCGTGAAGATAAACAATCCAGAAAAGAATAATAATTGTTATCACAGGCGTTATCCTGAGAAAATATGCAGATGAAAGTAAAACATCAATTTAAAGATGCAAAAGCTGCATGGTGATACCAAACATCTACTTTGAAGGTAAAAATACATTTGAGCAGTAAATTCCAGCACAATACTTTAAAAAATATTTTTCTCACTCTACTTTGTATTTCTGCCTTGCATTTTCACAACAGAAAAAATGAATTTTTGATGTGCAATTCAAATCCTTTTAGAAAAGAGGTAGGAAAAAATAAATTACTTTAAAATTATTTTCTTTTTGACAATTCTGAGTTTTCCACCCTCACTACTTTTACTTTATATTTCTTCTTCTCCTAACTTTCTTCATGGCTATGTGTTCAAGATCTAGGTTTTCTTACATGTAGCTTGAGATTAGTAAATTTTGTCATGGTTCACAAAACTAAAAAGTGAACACCGAAATATTCTTACCCTAAAAAGATTGCATACAGGTACTTTTAGTGTAATAATAGCAATATGTTTTCAGTTCTGCAGGGGCTGCACTGAAGTCTGCCATCAATGGCACAGGCTTCTCTAATTTGTTGCTGTGGGTAATCCAGAAATGGCAACATACAAAGTAAGACAAATAAAAAGTGAAGATTGAAAATCAGGACAGAGCTTTATTCACAGAGCTGCTGAGCTACTGTGCCGATTTACCTATGACCACACACGTGTTATGACGCTAAGTTTTAAGGGGCCAGTTGTACCCTCATCTGGAGCATTCTGGGATCTTGCTGACACATGTAAAGAATGCCTTCTACCCCACATCAGGAGGATCTAGACTGCTTTATCAGTAAACAGGTGATTCCCCTGATTCCTCTGGGTATAAGAGAAAACATTTACTTCACCCACTGTCAAATTTCAATAATGTTCAACATGTCCACACATGATGGGACTGAGTCTAATACACCCCCTTGGTGTGCAACTGCAGTGGAAGCAGGGAAACATACTTCTGGAAATGGACCTGTTGCTGTCCTGCGCCTTCACACTGTCATGCTGAAAGGAAAACAAAAGCGGGGGAAGACTGCAATGTTTTTGTTTCCATCAACTTTCCAAGCCACTTTCAGGAGCATATTTAAAGTAGCTATGCAAATATTTCTCTAGTTTAAGGAGTTGTGTTGTAAGACCATGATGAGGTACTCAGTAAGCGTTTTGGAAGAGCTTTCTTCTGCCATGCCACGTGACTAAGGAATGGGCTTTGGGTCTGTGTTTTATTTTGTTTCACTTTTTCTGAGGTCCAATAATTATGGCATGAGGTTGTGGAAAATCTATACTCTTTTAGAAAATATCCTTAATCTTTAACTTATATGTCAATTTAACTGGACTAAATAACGCCCTGAAAGGGGGTTAAAAGTGTTCCAGGCATATTTGTGAGGTGTTTCGGAAAGTGACTGCATTTAAATCAGCAGACTCAGTGACGTACATTAACCCTCACCAATATGGGTGGGCTTGAAAAGAACAAAATAGTAGATAGCACATTCTCTGCTCATGAAATGAAGGGCTCTTCAACCCATCATCACTGGCATGCAGACCCCGGGACACCCACAGCTCCAGTCCTGGCCCAACTGCAGTTTTCAGGTCTTTGTGCTTAGACTAGACGTTACACCAGTGGCTCTCTCCATCATCAGTGCTTTGGATTCAAGTCTTTGAATTTCACCACAGGCTTTCCTAGTTCTTCAGCTCACAGGCAGCAGAAGATGAGCTAGCAAGTTCACTGGGCTTCCTAATTGATCTCCAAATGACCACGTGAAGGTTAACTGCAATTTTACCAACAAAAATGCAATAAATCACATAGTCAAAATAAAAGATTATTTTTAGTTTGGTAAAATACTACTTATCACAAATATATTATTAAACAACTGGGTTTATAATGAATTAAGAGAAGCTGGTGATCATGAAACATCTCCAGCCCCACTTATTTAACATCTTCTTAATGACATCAAACATAAATATAAAACATCCACTCTGTCTCAGGTCCTGGAGAAAATATGAGATGCAAGATATTAGTTGCCTGATTGTCACCTTACCTACCCCTCTCTTACTTCACAATCACAAAAAACCCTATAACCTAACATATGAGAAGACTTAGGAACACAGATAGTTTCAGTAAAATTGCTAAGTTTTATAAGAAAGATATGACTAAGAACCACAGGAATTAGGAAATTCTTGCTACAGGAAAGGCCATTTCCTGTAAATCATGGAAGGCCAGTGGACTACTTGGTCTACAGAAAATTACTAAGTCAACCTTTCTGTTGTCTGTGAGTGTCAGTTTGACTGGATAGCACATAATGAGTGGAAATGTTGATGTACTGTTAGCTGGTACCTGTGTATTTATCTGACTATTCATAACTCACAAGGCTTAAAAGTCCTATTCAGTACTCAACAACTAGCAGTGAGTGCCCTGGAGGAAGGTGAAAGAATATCTTCACTTTCCACCATGTTCTTACTTCATGGAAAACACATTTCCTAGACAGAGTATGAAGTAACTGAATACTTCTCATCTCTAACCATTAAATTATGACTTTTATGTACTCCATTATTAATATTTTAATCTCAAATCTCAAAAAATTCAGCTTCAGACTCTCATAGCTTACAGACTTTTCAATCACGTAGGTTTGATTGGTTAATAGTTCATGGTAGACTCACTGATCAAAATTATTACTCTGTTGACTTTTAACAAAGGAGACCTTCAAAGTGAAAGCAAAACCAGGAATTTGGTCTACTACTGGCTTGAAAGGGACAAAAGTCAACAGATATTATATTGTGAAATCTTTTCCCAGCCTTTATTTATTGTAGGTTCTTCACCCAAAATACCACATCTATAAACACATGTAAAAATAAAGGATACACTGTTTTATTTTAATAACTTTTTAAATCTTATTTTAAGTAGGGCTTTGAGAGGCAGAGTAACAAATTTAGCTGGGCAGATTAAGGTAAAACTATGAAGTTGAGGAAAACTGTTTTACAGAAAATTCTCTCAGTTCTGAAATATACACATACAAAACGCAGCAAACCTCCACTGAACCTATCCTTTATGTCTCATCCTAATACTTTTCAGCTCCTTGTACTGTCTTCATGTCTTGGTAATGCCTCCTAAGTGTTTCTTTATTATGAAAGCTATTAAATTGCATAACACAAACACATTTTCTGGTGACTTTTTTGTAAATTAACATAACTAGATGGGTTGTAGATGAATATAGCTTCATACTACAAGGTACAAAGCTTTGTGAGAAACTTCAGAGAAAATGTTTTTCACATTTAAAAAATTAGAAAATTTTTCAGCTACACATAGACTAAAGGCAAAATTCCACATGTTTTAGAACTGAAATGCTGTTCTAAACTAGAGGATCTTAATCTTGAGGGATTTATACATTTGGTAAAGAAAATATGACCTATTTGGGAGTTTAAAGGAGTACATTTTACACTATGAATTCATTAAAATGACTCAGGACATACTCATTCTGGTGAAGTCATTTTTGAAAATTCATTAATCATTCCAGTCACATGAGTCCATTTTTTAAGGCCTTCTAAATTCTGATACTATTTCTCCTTTACCAAATATAACTTTATTGAAAAAAGATAAGCCCTTCTAAATATTGAACCATGTGTCCCTTTATGAACCAAGGGTTATATATTATCACACAGATAATATAAATTCTATTTGAATCATAAATACATTGCAATATTAATCTATTAATTTAAAAATGTTATCATAACATACCTCCAAAACATTCAAAGATATTCTGAGAAACTGAGTTAAAACAGTAATATTTGATGTTTATATATCTTTTGTCTGTTATTTTCCTCTTATTTCTCAAACCAAGCTGTAAATGCTTCACAGACTTGACTCACTGTCCTCAGAGACCACCTTGATCTACACTGTACATCCATTCCTGGTACAATACCAAGACTATCCATGAATGATACTTTTGTACAGTGTAACTTAACCATCACTATTAGTGCCTCACATATGTATGACACTGTATAAAACATTTAAAATAAATATATCTTTGTAAAAGACTTATTATATATATATATTTGACATTATGAATTATAACATTTAGAAATAGTTTAAGTAAATAGATCAAATTTAAGCCATTTTGTAGTTTGTAAGACCAAAATTCTTTTTTCACTGTCTGCAACCTGAGCTATTCAGAGTGCTATTTTGGCTTTGAGTAGATACTACCAGAATGGTTTACACTCAGTAGAACATCCCTGAGAATTTAGCTCTTTACTCTTAGGCTAGTGGAATTCTTTTATGAAGCTTTATACTGTAGAAGAGTTGTATATAGTATTTTTATTAGAATACAAAATCAGATAAAAGAAAGTTGTAAAAGCTGTAAAGAGATATGCTTGTGATGGTTATTTTATAATACTAATTCACTTCTAATGCTTGAAGTGGTATTTGCAGTTGATGACAGAGGTTTGTTTTCATTAGGTGTAGGAAAATAGGAAGGCTTTACATTTTTAATAAACATACTGTATCAAGGATTATAAATCTAAACTTATAACTCCCTCAAAAATCAAAATCAAAGCAGGAAAATGCATAAAGTCACAGATTTCTGTACTGTAATGTTTTATCCTTTTACAACTTATACTCAAAGTGAAAACTTTTCTTTTAAAATTGCACAACTAAAGATGATTTTTAAGCCAAAATTAGTAGTAACAGATTCATACATTGACAAATTAGTAAACTGGCTGAGGATAAGCTAGCATATGTGCACAGAGGGAAAATTTCCCTAACACCCAATTTGTACCACATTGTTCAAATCTAGGGGTCTAAATAAGCAGTTACAAGTACTTTTTCTGTTGCTATACTCATGGGATGTTTATAAAGTCTTTCAGTCTACCCATGACCCAATTTTCCTGACCTATTTGAGCAAAGTTTGAGAAGCATGATGCCTACTCATTAGATGGCCTCATAATGAAATGGCTTTCACCTGTGGTCACAGAGCAGGAGGCAGGATGCATTTTACAGCCAAGAAAGATGACACTGAGCAGTTGCAGAACCTGCTGTAATAACTGGTGCAGGCAGTTCAGAGGCAGAGGATGCAGAGCATATGAAGTGTGTCATGGAGGCACAACGCAGGCAAACCTGGGGGACAGTGAGCAGGGAAAACATCTGGAGGAGCAGGCCTGTGGGAGTCAGGGGAAACACAACCTCAGCTGTGTTCACGGTGCTGCTGCCAAGTGTCTGGTGAGCCTCAGCTAGCGTGTGTAACCGGGACCATCAAGGGGAGGGATTAGAAAACAACGATAAAGAATAAAGCACGATGATGGGAGGGGGCCCTGCAGAAAAGGAGCAAAGAAAGGTGAGAGGAGAAAATAATTTCTGCAGTTAGGTCTACTGATCCATTTGCAAGACTGAAGAGGGTGGGAAAAAAGAAAGACCCGTGAAAGTAAGACTTGTAGAAGAGAAAGAAGACCATGAAGAGTATCTCTGGGAAGCTCCACTTCAAAGCGAATGAGAACAGCTGCTTAGCAAGGGCTATGTGATGGAAGCCATTAGTATCTGTGAATTCAAAGAAAATACAAGATTAATAGCAGCTGATACATACATGAGTTCCTAACATTTTGCCAAGTTCTCATAATTTGTTATACTCCAAATATGAGAAAGGGTGATGTTAGATTAGCACTTCAAACTGAAAGAGAAGTTACTTTAATTATAGAATGGGAGGAAAATTTCTAAGTCGTGTTGTGAACATTACGATGAGTTTATTAATCAGATCTCAGATGCAAAGTTGATTTTCTTAGGAATAACAGAGTGATGATAGAGAAATTGTTACTTAATTAAACAGACTATTACAAAAACTCTGAGACTGTAAGTACAGGAAGATTGAGGTTTTATTAGAAAAGAGGATTTTATTGGAATATTTTATGGCAAGTGGCTGATGGATTAAAATAATTGCCAAATATTTTCCAGTATAATACCTACTCTGTGCATAGGTATTACACTAGAAAATAAAAATTTTGGTTCTATTTATTAACATAGAATTTAATAGTTTATTGTTTGTAATTGCACGTGGGTCCCATTCTGTCTCATACTGGAGCCATAAACAGACCTGGCCAGATATTCTGCAGAGAGCCAGTGGTCTAAATTAGATGTGCACTGACTATGGATAGCACTAAAAATACAATATTAAGCTACACATCCAGAAAAGGTAGAGCCAAAATTGTATTCAAAGGCCAGTTGGCACACAGAAGACAGGTCAAAGACTTTCCTGAATGCAATAAGATAGTCTGTGGGTATTCTACCAATAAGTAGTCTATCTACATGCTGTGTGGTCAAGAATAAGAAAAAGGCATGACATGGGTTAGTATGATCCCAGTCCCATACATACACATACTTAGACATAAGTTTTCATAGAAGAAATGGTTTCATTACCCTGGTCAGAGTAGCAGTGCACTAAGGGAACATTACAAATGTCAATACTGGAAAAGAATCATAGCTTTTTGTTCACTTAATAAAGCTGAACAAAACTTACTTCCATTCCTCTTTTTAAGTCCAAAATTGTCTCTCACAGCAATGGGACCACATGGTCCCACTAGCCATATGCTAAAGGTGTAATCTGCTGGTACTGCTTGAGTGAGGAGGGCTGGGGTTTTAGAAACTAAACTGGTCCTGATAAACCGGATGACAATGCCTTTTGTGAGAAGCACCCTAAATGGCTCATTGAAAGTCTGGAGAAATGTAATTCATCTTGACAATGGAAAATGTTACCATCAATTCAGAGTATGTTATGGTAGAATTCTACTTAGCTTTTGAGGTAAGAAACCAATGCAAATGAGACTTAAAATTGATGTACTCACAGTAAAACTAGTGGAAGAAAGAATCAGAACATTTCTGATGATCAAAAAAATAAATTTATTGAAAAGACTTGTAAGAGGGTCAAATGAACATTAACATAAAATATACAATTTCAGTTCTACCACCCAATTCCTGATTCCAGAAACCTACAGATAAAAATTAGAGCCAATAAGTAACATCTCGCAATCATTAATTTACAGTAGGAATAAAACTGAGGATATATTTATTTTTGGTAAATTTTCCCAGCCCAGTGAAACTTGGAGACAAATGTTCTTATAATAAATCTTACAATGAAAATGTTGTCATAGAGAAATTGAACTATTTGTCCAGGGTTACAAAACTCCTGCAGTTCAGATTCAGAATTCAAATAAGATTTGGTTTTCTCAGAAAGCTCTTATGAACTATGATAGATCTCTCAAAAACAAGTTATTTTTGGTAGATTAAAAGAGGAAAAACATCACACAACTCTTCAAGAAATTAATGCAAAGCAGACAAATCAAAAGCCACTGTGTGTTTTCACATGTTATCCAAGCAAAAGAGGATCAGTAAGCAAGAAAAAATTAAAAAGTATCTCTTATTTTCTCTATATCACAACAAAAGATTTCAGGAGCTATTTACATTTATACAAGAAAGGAAAGAAGGTTAGTTGACATGTTTTAGCAAAACAAATGTGCCAGACCTTACTGGAAGAAGGAAGTAATCATTAGAATTTTAAAAATTTAGTGCTTTGTAGAACGGCTGAAACTTTGAAGCTTCTAGATCTTATACAAATCAACCAGCAACTGTGATCAATAAAATCCTGGAAACATCTTTTGAATAATGACGTCTTGTGTGCTGCATGGCTGCCACAGACTTGGGGTATCAGGATTAGCTCTGGGAAGCAGAACTATGAATGATATGACCAAAGGGGCTCACCTTGCTCAATAGTGCGAGCAGTTAAAGACTAGAGAAGGTCATTGTTCTGCTTCTGCAGTATGAGGGATTGGATTTTAAATACCTCTCAAAGGCTTATATGCTGAAGGCTTGGCCCAGCCTGTGGCACTAGTGGGAGGTGGTGAAACCTTTAGAACATAGAGGCTAGAGGAAGAGGGTCAGGTCTCTCGGGTCACACGCTTGAAGGGGTATTAGGACTCTATCCCCTATCTTTGCAGGTCTGTTTCCTGACTGACATTAAGCGAATACATCACCTCTTCTTCGTGGTTCCTGCCACGGGGTACTATGCCCAGTCACCATGAATTAAAACCTCTGAAGCCATGAGCCAAAGTAAATATTTCCTCCTTTTCAGTTGATTTCCTTAGGTGTTTTGTCACATTGCTCACACATACGGGAATGGCATTAAGGTGGATATCAGTCAATATAGTCAGCAGTCATAGCAAAAGTCTGAGTGGGATGCAATGAAGAACAATGAAAAACTACAATTTACGGTGAAACTGGGCATCCACAAAGACAACATGGGACCTGTATCAGTCTCTCTGTGCTGCCAAAAGCAATGACTAGAATGACCAGCTCAAGAAGCTAGCGTGGAACGAGTGGATGCTTGGGCCAGAACTCAGAATTTTAATAAAGGAATCCAGTGAAAACTACAGAGTGTTAAGCCTGGCTACTCTCTCCTATCTAAGAGATAAACTAAGAAATCAACAACATCACCTGCAGTGCTGCTGACCCTACACAAACTACCCCCTATATGCTTGTACAATCTAGAGCATTGTGGTTTCTCTGAATCTCATATAGATATTTTTATGATGGATATAAAATATAGAGCCTGTAGTGATGACTATTCTGGAAAATAAATTGTAACTTAGATAAACTGGCTAAGTATAAAAACTATCCCATTTCACTGATTCTCGCAGGATGACTGAACAGTCATCTAACTCAGGAGTCCCTGATTCCGGACCTCTCGGTGGCCAGTGACGAACCAAGCTGCACAGGAGGAGTCACACCGCTCTGTGGCTGGCAATACCTCCTGAGCCCTGCCTCCTATCAGGTCAGTTACCAGGACATTAGATTTTCATGGGTGAGAACTCTACCATAAAGTGCATGTGCAAGGGATCCAGGTTGTAGGGTCTTTTGAATATAGTGAAACTATCCCCCCCCACACACACACACTGTGGGAAAATTATCTTCTGTGGAACCTGTTCCTGGTGCCCAAAAGGAACAATTGATCTAACTGCTTTCTCTGATACCACCTCCATTCCTTCCTACATATTTTACAAACTACTTTTAACATTTTTTCTAAAACTTTTTAAAGAGATATTTCCATTTCAAGAGTAATTTAACTCTTCTCCTTTTCCAAGTTCTACCAAACAAGGATGAGAATTTCAAATATATTTATATTGCTAAAGTCACTAGGCCAGACACTATGCCATTTCATACAGGTATATTGAAAACAGGTTTAAACAACTAGAAGTAATTTCATACTTACAACTTACAACAGTTAAAATAACAACACTCTTAGGACAACAGAATAAAGGAAAAACCCAAAAGCAGATGCAATGGTATTGGTATGTTCAAACTCTTATGTTGAGTGATGGGTTGATTGTTTTATGCTTCAGAATTTATAAATACACTGTATGTATTTTTAACATTCAGATTCCAATGCTATGTAAAAATTTTAAAATAACAAAGAAAGCAATTCAAAATGAACTTGGGGACTTAAGAGTAATGAGGCAAAAAACATTATGTAGCATGATCTTGTTTTCCACAAGACAGTCTAGTTTCTATTTGCTCTTTTACTATAACTAATAGTGCAATAATAGTCCCTTTTTACTATAAAAATATCCCATTTCTAACATTTTTGTTCTTAAAGATTTCTGCTCCCAGAAGACTGTAATGAATTTCACTCTTATATTATAGGGCACAGCTGGCTTTTAAAAAGTGACACTGTTCTTGGTGTACCTGACTGGATCCAGCAACTTCTCACAAGAAACAGCACTCTTCCTGAAGAAGGAAATCTGAAATGGACAGAGATGTGACCCAAGGGCAACATTTTGTTGTTTGTTTGAAGCTGTAAAGTGTCCTGTGGCAAGTAATGCAGTCAAATAATATGTCCTTTCAGAGAACTGGTAGCCAGTGAAAGAAAGAGAGAGAAAGAAAGAGGGGGGGGAAGAGAGGGAGGGAGGAAGAGAAAGGAAGAAAGAAAGAAAGAAAGAAAGAAAGAAAGAAAGAAAGAAAGAAAGAAAGAAAGAAAGAAAGGAAGGAAGGAAGGAAGGAAGGAAGGAAGGAAGGAAGGAAGGAAGGAAGAAAAAGGAA
>PVLD010028993.1:0-18640 GCA_004027595.1 Dinomys branickii | reverse complement strand
CTGCTGGTGGGAATGCAGACTGGTGCAACCACTGTGGAGAGCCGTTTGGAGATTTCTCCGCAAACTAGGTCTAGAGGTTCCATTCAAACCAGCTATTCCTCTTCTGGGTATTTTCCCAGAAGATCTGAAAACATCATATCACTCTGACATATGTGCACCCATGTTTATAGCAGCACAATTTGTAATAGCTAAAATGTGGGTAGATATTTCTTGTGGTTTGAGAAGACTGTGTATTATGTAGTTATGTGATAAAACATTATGTAGTGTCCCATAAATCCCTTTGAAATATGTTGTTGATTTTAATTGTTTCTTTACAGCTTTTTCTGCCTTTTTCAACTCAATTCCTGATGGACTTGTTTAGATGTCCTCAGACATAGTTGTAAATAGATGATTTTTCCGCTCACATTCACCTTTTTGCCCTATGTAGTTTGTTGCTCTGTGTAGTTGGATGTGTATTAAGGAGTGTTACTTGTTTTTAAAGAGCTGCTGTTTTTATCATCATTTAATCACTGTAATCCTCATTTACTCTGAGGTCCAAATTGAATATTGTCAAATTAATACAGTTTCAGGAGATGTTGTTGAACCAATGGTACATGAGTATGACTTTTTGTGTAGTTTTCTATTTAATGTCTTCATCAGTGTGCAATAATAGCCACTCCTTTCTACGTGGTCAGAGCCTTTGCTTCCTAACCCACGTGTCTAGACACTGATCAGCTCTGACACCTGTTCTCTGTGTTCCTGACAGTCTGACCTGCGCCCCTCGTGGCCGACGTAGAGATTCACTACCGCTTGCTGTGGGGTCTGTAGGCCTCAGACTTGCAACTGTGCTTCGCTTATTTCTGCCTGATGTGGGAATTGTATCTCATCTGTTCATGTTTGAAGGCAGACAACCAGATACAGATTAATGTGTACCTTCTCATTGGTAATGTACTGTTTAACTATTTTATAACAGATTCCTTCTGAAAACTTTTGGTGAGATTTAAGGATGATGAAAATGTCTTGGGGGTGTTGCGAAGGTTTTGTCACTGGGCCGTGGGCAAGGGATGAGCACCCTGCATGTTGCAAGTTGTTCTCGCCTCCTGATAACCGCTCTTCTCTTCTGCCAACTTTTCCGAAGTTACCATGTGCTGCGTTCCATGAAGGGTGTTCTTTTAACTTTCTGCCTTTAAGTTTCAGTCAGTATTATAAAAACGTTGTGAGGGATTTACTTATTATTTATTTAGGTATTTGTTTATTTGTCTCACTCTTGTGCACAAGTGCTGATGTGTGAATCAAGGGCGAAGTGCTTACCCATCCCTGCTGCGGGTCGTGCCGTTCCCGAGTTTTCAGTTTTATTGGAAAAGGTTCACATCTCTTCCTAGGAGTAGTAGTAACACAGTGTGTTCTCCAGACACTGGAAAGAGGTCACTGGTCCATGGATGTTGGTGAAGTCCGAAGTAAAGGAAATGAGCGTCGAGTGGGGCAGCTGGTTCTCCATTCTTGCATAAGTCTCCTTGTTCTTCCACACTTCGGTTTCCTTTGGTGATTTTCTCAGATTAGACTTGGATCTTGTTTTCTGTTCAGTGTTTCTCTTGAGTCACATGCTTCGTAGTCAGTCTTTAGGGTTGTGTTCATTGGTCTTTACACAACCTCTTTATATTGTGTGCCTGGCAAATATTTTCTTGTTTATCTCCCGGGATTTTCATAGATTTCACTGTCTCCCTCAACATCTGGCGACTATTTAATTTTCTTCTGCAGAAACAGTTTTCTTATCTGAATGTTCTTTCACTATAAATTCCAAAGGCATTCAGGTTTATCTTTCCATTTCAATGTACAACCTGTGTATGTAGAATAGAAGAGTATGCAGTCCAGATTTCCAAGTGCATACCTGCTTTTCCCTGAACATAAACGAAACTTGATTTTTTAAGAAATGTGTAAAATCATCTGTATCATGAGTCAATGTTCTATTTACACGTGGATCCATCAAAGATTGTCTTCTTTTTTTGAGATCCATTTACTGGTCTCTCTACTGATCACACACTGACCTGAAAGGTGGAATTGGAGTGTCTTTCATGTATATTGTGCAAGTTATCACTTTGCTCACAAGATACTGCATGTTGTTAGTCTTTTATTATACTGTACAGCTATAATTTTTAACAAATCAAAGGTGTAATTTGTAAGTGGCACAGCATTGTTTTTTTTCCTTTTTTTCTGGGGGCAGTTGAGGCAGGGTCTCACTTTGTAATCTTGACTGCCTTGAATTTACGATGTAGCCAGCCTGCACATTGAACTCATGGCAGTCCTCAAATTCATGGAATCTTACCATGAATGGTAAGATTCAGCCATGGCCACCCAAGGGCTGAAATAACTGCCATGTAACACCAAACTGGACTGAAGTTTCCCTTCTGTACGTAGTGACCAGTTACTTTGTGATATCTTGGTTTTCATGCATTTATCATATTTCATTCATATTCTTACCCTCATTACCCTTCCCTATACCATCCTAGCATTTCTTATACCTGAGTGCAAAGGCATGATATGGTGTCACTGATAAATACTAATAGATTAATAATAATAATAGATAATAAATACTCCACACTTCCCCTGTTTTCATTGGCCATCAATTCGTTCCAATAAAACTGTGCCTCCATTAGCATTTTAATAATTATTCATAAACCTTGTTTAATATTCAAGTAAATATTTTTCCTATGAAACTAGATTCAAGTTTCAAAATGCTGCCTAAGGGCCAACAAAGGCAGACTCAGTGCTCTGAATAAACAGATTTGAAAAGAGATATATAATCTGTGGTCTCTCAGGACCATTCATTAGATACTTATCTGCCTCTGTTTTGTGGATGGTAAATTCTGGACTCCATCCATGAGCCCTGCTCTGTAGGCCGGGCACACAGATAGTGTGGGTGACCCGCAAGACAGCCCGTGCTACCACTCTGCCGTTATTCTAGAAATGTGTTGCATTCTAGCAAAAGAATCACTGTGTGAAAATATTGGCACATACATGTGTTTGATGACCAGGATGTGAGCTTAGTATTTGAAAGAATAAATCCTAGCTCAGCTTTCTGTGAGAGGATGTGAGATGTCTCAGCGTGTGGGTCTGGACCTTCAGGAAACATGTCATTATTTAGGAGGCAGTGACCTTTGAGGATGTGTCTGTGAACTTCACCACGGCCGAGTGGGCTTTGCTGAAACCATCCCAAAAGAACCTCTACCGAGATGTGATGTGGGAAACATTTATGAATATGTCTGCTATCGGTAAGGATGACAGAATTTTATTTATACAAATACAGAGCATTGGTTTTTGCTCACTGATGAAGTTTAATTAAAAAGAATGTTATAATAGTTTGAAGACTATCTCAGGCCTGATTACATTGTACTGGGAATCTAAGGGGAATCCGTTAATTTTTACTTAATGATATAATGACATTTTATATTTCCTGCAATTCAGGAAGAACACGGAATAACCAGCAAATTGCAGAAGAGTGCAAAAATTGCTCAAGAAATCTAAGGTAATGTGCATGCACAAGGAAAAGTAATATTCCTCAGGAGTTAGTGTGTGAGCAGAAATGTTACAACCATGAAAACTGAAGAAATGAGGCTATGTTCAAATTTATTTCTTTTTAAATTTTGTATTTACTTATTTATTTTTGAGACAGGGTCTTGGTATGTAGTTCGGGCTTGGCTTGATTTCACTGTATTTCAGGGTGGCCTTGAACTTGCAGAAATCCTCTTGCCTCATCCTCCCAAGTTCTGGGATTATAGGTGTGCACCACTATGCCTGGCAGGCTGCAATTTATTTCATCTCACAAAACTTTCCAGAAATGCATGTAGGTTGGTTTTGTCTATTCTGACAAATACAGAAGTACTCCAGTGTAGGAAATGGAGGTAGTACTGATACGGTGTGTCTTGGTTACTTTTCTCTCGTTGCTGAGACAGAATGCCCGATACCCAAAATTAAGGAAGGAAAGGTGTATTTAGCTCACAGTTCGTGGAGGTTTCAGTCCATACTCGGCTGACTCCATGGCAGGGTGGCACATGGCAGAGGGCAAATGTTCATGGCGGTAGAAGACAGCAAAAATAGCAAGAGCCAAAGGGAGGAGCGACAGCAGCAGCATCTCTTTCCCTCCCTTACGTTGTAATGAAAACTGCCTGCCCCAGGGTGGGCGTAGCACTCACACTCATGACTCAGTCATAAACTCTAGAAGCCGCCCCATGGCTGCGTGAGGCTTTGGGGAACATCTAGACACAAATCATCGCACTATGAAACAAGTGACACTATCGGCCGGCATCAGTATAAATAAATTGTTCCATGATCAACATGAAAATGTATGAAATTGCCTTTAAGCTTTACGTATGGGTGTATATGAAAAGAATAAAATTTGAATTTTGACAGGAACTCATCTATAAAATTTATATGTATACATGAGAATATGTGACATTCATTACCTAGAAAGCTGCTAACATAGTATTCAAAATGTAATGGAATGCTCATGTTGATGCTATAAATATTTGTAAAACATCCCCCAGAAAACTGAGCTGCTTCTGTTTTAAACTACTTAGAAAGCAACCTCATGTATTTCTGTGGGCAATGTAAAATAGAACCATGATGATAATCAATGTATAGATGCTTCAGAAAGTAAAAATAGAAGTTTCCATTTCATCTAGGTGGACCTCCCTGGGTATTTTCTGAAATGAGTTAAAATCAGGAAATTTTAGTGATTCTTGCATTACGATGTTCAAAGCAGGACACGCATGGGCATTCACAATAGCTGAGCTCTGGAAAGAGCCTAGATGCCCTGCATTGGAAGCTGGAATGAAGAAAAGGTGGGATAGGCTGAGCGTGGTGGTGCGGACCACTGTCCCTGTGGGAGGCCAAGCCTACAGGATGACATCTTGAAGTTCGAGCAGGTTTTTTTGTTTATTTAAGTTTATTGGTCCACTTTAGGTATACATAATGTTCATACTCATGATAGGGAATTCGTACCTTACATGATATATCTCAGTTCTTCTTGATTCCATCCCATCCCCTCTCTTGAAATTTCCTTCCACTGCCCATTCACAAAGCTTTGTTCTCATTTTGTTCTTTTTCTCTTGTTTTTTTCTTTCCTTTCCTTTCTTTCCCCCTCCCTCCTCCCTAATTCTCTTTTCCTTTGGAACAGTTTTCTTCCTATTTCACATTATCTACTGTATAGTTTGGTTCTTACTTAAAGCTCAGTTTCCCATTTCAGATGGATAATGTGATATTTACATATGTGCGTCCAGTTTACTTCACTTACGATTTTATTCTTGGGGCCATCTATTTAGCTGCAAGTGTCTCATTTTTAACCTTCTTAGTGGCCAGGTAATACTTCATTATATAAAAAGAACCACATTTAAAAGAAAATACTCTATTTCTTGGTTAATGGGCATTTGAGTTCTTTCCAAGATTTAACTATTAGAAAGTGTGCTGCCATAAACAGGGGTGCACATATATTGTTGTGGTATGATGCTTTTAATTCTGGGAAGACACCGAGAATGGGAATAACTGGGTTGAATGGGATCTCTAATCTGAGTTTTTTGATGAGTCTCCACACTGATTTTCACAGTTGGTTACATCAGCCTACACTCCCACCGGAAGCGGAAATGCTCCTTTTTCCCCACAGCCCTACCAGCATTTGTTATTAGTTATTTTCATGCAAATAGACTTTCTTTCTGGAGTGATACGGAATCAAAACATTGTTTTAACATGCCTTTCCCACATGACTAGTGTTGAACATTTTTCATATATTTATTTGCCATTTGTACTTCTTGAAGTGTGTATTCATCTCAGGTGTCCTTTTTTGGACTGAGTCTTTGAATTTTCTAGATGTTAGTCCTTTGTCTGAAGAAGAGCTGGCAAAAATGTTTTTCCCATTCTGTGGGTTGTCTTTTCCCTTTGTTGTTGATTTGTTTTGCTCTGAAAAAGTTTTTTTTATAACATGATTTTCCAGTTGTTGATTCTTTGTGATGTTTCCTGTGTGAAGAGGGTTTTGTTTATATAATCTTTGCATACACCCATGTCTTCTAGAGTTCTGCCTATTCTATCCTCTAGCAAATTCAGTGTTACTGCTTTAATATTTGGATCTTTGGTCCTTTTTAATTTCAGTTTAGTGCATGGTTATAGACATAGGTCTAGTTTTAGTCTTTGGCATGTGGAAAGCTGGTTTCTCTAGCACTATTTATGAAAGAGGCTATCTTTCTTTCAATGAACGTTTTGGCCCCTTTGTCAAAGATTAGGTAGCTGAATGTGTTTGTAGTTGTGCCTGCATTTTCTAGTCAGTTCCATTGACCCTCGGGTATGGTTTTTTTGCCAGTACCATGATGATTTTATCACAGTATCTTAGTAGTATAATTTCAGTTCAGGGATTGTGATGCCCCCTGACTTTGCCATTGTTGTCCAGGACTGCTTTTGCTATTCTAGGTCTCTTTTGGTTCCAGTGAAGTTTAGGAACGTTTTCTTTAGTTCTATGAGGTATGCTAATGGTATTTTTTTTTATTATTTTAAAAGTAAAAGAACAAAGACATATTAACAAACAGACACAAAGTAGCATGAGAATAATACAATCAAAACTGATCTACAGACAAGGTGACAGGGAATCAACAATGCTTGTTGCTTTACAAATTGATAACCTCGAAGTATATATTCAGGAACAAAGATATAGACATGCAAAAGTGATCAATCAAATAATCATCAACTATTCCTTACTATGAAGTGACCTAGTTCAGTAGTACAACTATGTAAGATATGCTGTACATACATACTTACTTTCTTACATATTTTTTTTCCTGTCTTCCCTTTCCCTTTCTTTCCCTTCCTTTAAAGTGTGATAGAAAAAGAACTATATCAACAACAGAAAAAAAAAGAAACCGAAAAGCATTAACAAAGAGACACAAAGTAGTACAATAACAGTATGATCAAAATTGAATTATAGACAAAGCCACAGAAAATCAAAAATAGTTGCTGCATTGCATATTGATATCTTCAAAATATGTGCTCAGGATAAGTATGTGCTGCTCACCTGGTCGCCATCATCCCGGAAGTGCTAATGGTATTTTGATTGGGATTGCACCAAATCTGTATAGCAGTTTTGAGAGTATGGCTATTTTCATTATTTTGGCTCTTTCTATCCACAAGCATAGGGTATCTTTCCATTTTCTAATACCTTTTTCAATTTCGTCTTTCAGGGTACTGTCATTTCAATGTAGAGGTCTTTTACTCCTTTTATTAGATTGATTCCCTAGGTATTTCATTTTTTTGGTGCTATTATGAAGGGTGTGGTTTCCCTAATTTTTCTCTCAAGGAATTTGTTACTTATGTATAGGAAGGCTGTTGACATGTGGGTATTGACTTTGTTTCTAGCTATGCTACTGAATTTGAGTTTTAAATACAGGAATCTTTTGGTGGTGTTTTTGGATTCTATGTAGAGTATCACTTCTTCCTTTCCTATCTTTATTCTTTTTATTTCTTTCTCATGTCAAATTGCTCTGGCCAGTGTCTCCAGAGTTATATTGAATACAGGTTGTGCTACTGGGCACCCTTGTCTCGTTCCCGATTTTAGAGTGAAAGGTTTGAATTTTTGACTATTTTTGTATGGTGTTGGCTATTGGTTTCTCATAGATGGCTTTTATTAATTGAGGTACAGACCATATATACTGATTTTCTTCAGGGTTTTTTATCATGAATGGGTATTGGACTTTGTCAAATGCTTTTTCTGCATTTAGTGAGATGATCATGTGATTTTTTATTCATTTTAAAAGTAAAAGAACGAAAACATTAGCAAACGGACACAAAGTAGCACAAGAACAGTACAAAAACTGGATTACAGATAAGGTGATAGGGAATTAACAATGGCTGTTGTAATACATATTGTTAACTTCAAAATGTATGTTCAGGAAAACGCATATAGACATACAAAATTGATACAACTAATCATTGACTGATCACGTGATTTTTTTTGTGCTTGGCTCTGTTGATATCATGCATTACATTTATTGACTTGCAAATATTAAATCATTCCTGTGTCCCTGTGATGAATCCTGCCTGCTCATAGTATATAATCTTCTTGATGGTTTGCTAGTATCCTAATGAGGATTTTTGCATCTATGTTCATTAGGAAGATTGGCCTGTAGTTCTCTGTTTTGGCTAGGTCCTTCGCTGGTTTTGGTATCAGGGTAATACTTGCTCCCAGGAGTGAGTTTGGGAGTATTGCTTCCCCTTCAATTTTATTAAAGTGTTTGAGGAATAATGGCATTAAATCCTCTCTAAATTTTTTGTAGAACTCAGCTGTGTATCCATTAGGACCTGTTCTTTTCTTTGTTGGTAGTTTTTAAAATTACTCCTTTAATTTTATTTAGAAATATTGGGTTATTTAGAATTTTTATATCTTCTTGATTCAGCTTTGATAGGTCATATTCTAAGAATCTAACCATTTCACCCTTGTTTTCCATTTTGTTAGGATAAAGGTTCTGAAGTAGATATTTATGATCGTCTAGATTTCTGTACGATCTGTTGTGATTTTACCCTTTTTATTCCTAATTGTGTGGATTTGGGTCTTTTCTTTTTTTGATAGCTTTGGCTAATCTGACTAACTTCGATGAAGACAAAAACATGTAATGTAACAACCACTGTGAATCCCTGTCATTTTGTGCGGAAACCCTGTATCATTCTCGTTGTTCTTGCTTGGTTTTGTTTTTGTCTGTGTTGTTGGCATTTTGCTATTGTTCTTATTTCTTCAATTCTCTTTAAAATAAAAAAAGAAGACAGAACAAGCTCAAATCACTTAATGTTGAATATATCTAATGTATATTAATGTGAAAACCTCTTTCATTGTGACTGATGTATTTTTTTTAAAGAGAAAAATATGACTGATTATTCTTTATCCTTTACAGAAATGAAGCACACAGTTATTTGAGACTTGAAGAGAAGCTGTATAAATGTAAGGCACGTGGGAAACCCCACTGCGATTTTCAGTCCTTTCAGAAGCGTGAAATGAGAAAGACTGGACTGAAACCCTATCCATACGAGCAGTGTGGGAAAGCCTGCACTGCTCTCAGTGGACGAAATCACCCTGGGGAGAAAAACTTTGTAGGTAAGAAAAGTGTGAAAGGCTCCAGCATACCCAGTGGTGTTCAAATCTGTGAAAGAAATCATAGTGTGGGGAGTCTGTATGTATACGAACAATGTGAGAAAATGTTTATTTCTTCATACCAAATTCAAGTTCATCAAAGAAGACATGCTGGAGAGAAGCCCTTTGTATCTAAGGAATGTGTGAAAACATTAGCTCGTAGTAATTCCTTTCACAAACATACAGTAATTCACAGTGGGAAGAAACCCTATGTATGTGAGCAATGTGGGAAATATTTCATCCAAAAATGTCACTTTCAAGTACATGAAAGAAGTCACACTGGGGAGAAGCCCTATGTATGTACACAATGTGGGAAAGGATTTGCTAATACATCCTCATTTCATAGACACAGAAGATCCCACACCGGGGAGAAACCTTTTGCATGTAAGCAGTGTGGAAAAGCATTCAGCCAAAAGAGTCACTGTGATCGACATGAAAGAACTCACACTGGGGAGAAGCCCTATGTATGTAAGCAATGTGGGAAATCTTTCAGCACACATAGTCAATGTCAAAGTCATGAAAGAACTCACACTGGGGAGAAACCCTATGTATGTAAGCAATGTGGGAAGGTTTTCAGTGAAAAAAATAATTGTCAAAGACATGAAAGGATTCACAGTGGGAAGAAGCCCTATGTATGTAAGCAGTGTGGGAAAGCATTCACTACATACCGTGATTGTCAGATCCATGAAAGAAGTCACACTGGGGAGAAACCTTATGTGTGCAAGCAATGTGGGAAAGCATTCAGTACACAGAGGTATTATAAAATACATGATAGAACTCACACTGGGGAGAAGCCCTATGTATGTAAGCAATGTGGGAAATCTTTCAGCCAAAAGTGTAACTTTCGAGCACATAAAAGAATCCATACTGGGGAGAAACCCTTTGAATGTCAGCAGTGTGGAAAAGGATTTGCTGATAAGTCTTCACTTCATATACATAAAAGATCCCACACTGGGGAGAAACCCTATGAATGTCAGCAATGTGGAAAAGGATTTGCTCATCATTCTTCATTTTATAGACATAAAAGGTACCATATGGGTGAGAAGCCTTATGTATGTGAGCAGTGTGGGAAATCTTTCAGCCAAAACAGTCACTTTCAATCACATGAAAGAACTCACACTGGAGAGAAACCCTATGTATGTAAGCAGTGTGGGAAATCTTTCAGCCGAAAGATTAATTGTCAGCTACATGAAAGGATTCACAGCGGGAGGAAGGCCTGTGTGTGAAAGCAGTCACTATGCACTGTTATTATTAAATACATGAAAGAAAAATTGAGAAACTATTTGTTCAAGCAACATGGGAAAGCATTCAGTACACATAGGTGCTATAAAATACATGATAGATCTCACAGTGGGGGGAAACCTTATGTGTGTAAGCAACATGGGAAAGGTTTCTGCCTAAATAGTAACTTTTGAGGATGTGAAAGAATTCACTCTGGACAGAAGCCCTATCAATGCAAGAAATATAGAAAAGGATTTGCTGATAAGTCTTCATTTCATAGACCTAGGAGATTCCACACTGGGGAGAAATCCTATGTATGTACTCAATGTGGGGAAGCATTCAGCACACAAACATGCCATTAAATTATGAGATTATGTACACTGGGAGGAGTCATGTTTGTGCAGGCAGTGTGGGAAAAGGGGTCTGCATATTATAAACAAGAAATCACACTGGGGAGTAACTCCTTGTACGTAAGAAATGGGAAAATTTCAGCTGAGACAGACCCTAACCGCCAGAACGAAGTCACACTGGGGCCAAAGTCTGTGTAAGTACTGTGGGAAAGCATTGTGGGAAAGCATTGCGGGAAAGCATACGGTGTACGTATTGTCATATATGTGAAAGCAGTCACGCTGAAGAGAAAACCTCCATATGTGAGACTATTCTGAAAATCTTTTAAGAAGTACTCATATAGAGGAGACATTTAGAAATAATATAAAAATTATGATGCCAGTATTCATGGAATTTCCAGAAAACAGATCTAGAGGAGACATCATAAAGTGTATTCATTCTACTTTTCAGGAGGTCACCTGTAAATATCTCACTTATGTATCTGTAGACTTCATTGTTAAAAAATCACAGCTTTGTTTAGGTGAGCTGGCATACTGCTGTGATCTCAGCATCAGGAGGCTGAGGCAAGAGGATCACTGAAAGTTTGAGGCAAGCCTGGGCTACAAAGTGAGTTCAAGGCCAGCCTCAACTATATAGCTAATCCTTGCCTGAAAAAGAAAAAAATGATAAATTTAAAAATTACACATTTTTAAAGTAAATTCAAGAATATAGAAGCTTCTTTTTTCTACTCTTTTAATCCACCCATGCCAGCCCTCCTGGGTGATGCCAGTTTTTATCATGGCAGTTGATTCCCACTCAGGTCAGTGACTTACATGTCAGTCTCTCCAGAAGGATCCACACAGACATCTCCAGAAGTGTGCTTTAACCAGGTTTCATGGCACGTCTCCCTCAAGGCACCGATGATAAGGTAAACAATCACAAAAGCAAAAACTGTTTAAAAAGATTTAAAATACTTATCAATACATATTTGCAGTAAACACTGTAAATGTCCCTCTGTGGAAGTTGGTTTATGGTATGCAGTGAATTCTTTGTACTTGACCTTCCCATTCCCTGTTCAGCATTTCCATCCATTTCCTTCTCTCGGTTTTTGAAACATGTTCCCCTACTTGCTATTACATACCATATTTTTTTTCTTGTAAAGGAAAAATTAAACAATACCTCCAAGGTTATGTGCATCATCTGTAAAGCAGCAGCATGAATATGCAACTGTATCAGGATTTCACCGCACTTCCTAGGGTTCTAGAGAAAATCCGTGGAGTACAGTTACCCCCAACAGTCCTGAGTGATAGGAGTGATGACGTGGTGACTCAGAAATACGGAGTTCCCAGTGTGCAGGAAAGATGCGATGCTCATAAACATAGGAATAAAATGCATGAGAACTGAAGCGTTGGGTTTACCTGGCAAAACGTTTCATGTGAGGCTATACATGGGCTGTGGTGCACTGCCGTTGCCTCTGTCTGTCCAATCTTTGGGGTGTGGCACCAGCTAAACAATCCTAGTCCCCCTTTATCCATATGTTCAAAATCTATATTGATAGAATTTGAACATTTGATAAAAACTGCCATTAGTCAAATTGTTTTCAATTAAAAATCGCAGAAATGAAAGTTGACAGAGCATGTGCCGTTCTCCATAGCATGATTAACTCTAGTGCCAGGTTCATCCACCATTTATCTAAGGTTATAAATCAGACCCACCTGTGTAAACAACATACTGTCTCAGCAGTGTGGGAAATGGAACAAGATGGAAAATGTACAGTACACATTGTGAATAGGGAAGAAACTGTTCAAAAGAAAACTGGGAGAGAAGAAATGAAAGAAGCAAAAAGGGAAAAAATGAGTTGTATACAGAAACAGCTAGTTTCTCGTAGTTCATTGAAAAGAAAGAGCCGTGCTAATACTGTTTTGGACAAGATTTGGATTCAACACTCTTGCCTTAACTCATCACTATTGTGATGTAGATCCATCTGCAAGATGAAGCCGTTCTTGAACCTACGGAGGAAGAGAAATGAATTTGCTCTTGGTGCTTGCTTGCCATCCAGGAAGCCTGCCCGGTAGGTGACCTCTGGCACGAGAGAACCCCAACAGAAGGAGCACTTAACACGGAAAAGTTGCGGTTGGTGGGGCAAAGCTAGAGACGCATGTGCAAAAGCATTAGCTTCTTTCTGAGATTTTGACCCTACGCTCCTTGGCAGTTTGTACACTGTTTTGGTTCTGGCATGCGTTGAGTTGCTGGAGTCAATGTATGATATGTGTGCATAGAATGTGAACTCATTCTCTGAGATAGACTCATTTACATATTTTCTGAGAGAAAGCTGTGATGGATTTGGTGCTTTTGTGAATCTAAAAGTGACTCCAGGCAAGTGTTCCTTTAGTAAATATTAGGGAGGAGGGTGCATTTTTACACTGGGAAAAGGGAACAGCAGGTTATGATCAGCTCCAGCGTTAATATTTTAGCTGTCCTGTGTCATCACCAGGGTCTGGTTCATTGGGCTGCATTTTTTCAATCAGGCCCTCTTTGAAAACATCTTTCACTGTCGGGGGTTTTCCAGTGAAGCAGTTGGGGTACCTTTCATTCTTGGTTGTTACGTCGAATATTCCTGCCAAATAGCAGCACTTTATGTTTGTAGTGAATCATTGTATTACCTTGTTTTCACTATTTATTTTTACTGAAATGAGTCAGAGCCAGGAAAGGCACTGCATTCATGAGATCTCCGCGCTGGGGTGGTGATGCAAGAGGATTTCACAAGTTTACATTTTGAGCGCTCCCGGGCAATTTAGCAACATAGTGAAACCATGTCTCAAAATTAAAAAAAATAATCAAGCTGGGGAAAACTCAATATAAATTCCCTAGATTCAGTTTCCAGCCTGAAAATGCAAAATTGGCCTGTTGCCTGATCTGGCAGTGAAAGCATCACCTCATCCCACACTGGGCAGGGGCCTGACCTGCTCTCAGCAGCCTTCCTCTGAGGTCCGGAGTTGTTTGCACAGGACGTCGTCTAAAATGAGCTGAGTACAGTTGTGGCCCAATTCACAGGAGGAAGAAGCAGGGAACATCCACCAAATGCTGTTAGAAAGACAGTGCCTGCACTGCAAAGATGGGACCAATCTCAATTTAAATACAGTAATCTCCAGGTGGAGCATTTCAGCAGCCCAGGTGTAACCCAGCATTGGATCTGTCACTTTGCTCATCAGGACCAGATGTGGGGTCACTTCTGTCCCCTGGTTCTCAGAAGGTGAGTCTTGGATCACCAGCTTTTGAGATGCAGGAAGGCTGGAAGAACTGTGCATTTGAGAGCAGGAGAGGGAGGTCAGGACATGCCACATCAGTCTTCCTTTAATTTTGCTGCTGTCTTTCTGACTGAGTGTCGCCTGCTGAGGCCCCAGAGTTTGAGGCCACCTTGCCGGGTGACCTCAGAGTGCAGGTACTGTGTAGACACAGAGACCCCCTACAAGCTGGAACGGTAGGTGTGGGGCAGGGTCCCCCGAGGTGGGTGCAGGTGGACCGGGTTGCACCTGCAGAACGCAGGGCCTCTGCATGAAATCTGTGAAGTCTTGATCTGTCCTCTGTACTGCTTGGACATTTGACCCTTGTCTGTGGCATGGGGCTTGACTGGCAGTGGGGACCACAGTATCCAGTCCTGTTCCTGCTTCCACTTCAGCCTCTAAAAGGCATGTTTATTCAGCAATTGCCAGCCCTGTGTCTTGCATAGTCTCTGGTGACTTTATTAGGTCATGTGGGGTCTACATTTTCATGTGTAGGGTTTGCACGGAAAAAGATACTGTTGCTGCATCCCCAGTCCCTCCTGTGTGTCAAGGGCTGTCCTGATTGCCCTGAGCTTTCTAAATCTTTGAAAGCAAAAGTGTCAAGTCCATGACCTGTGTTCAGAGCTGAGGGCTTTTGAAGGCTGGTGTTAAATCCATATTTTCCAGATCAACCCCAGACTTAATTGCACCACCCTTACTCCCAGTACTGCACCACCAATCACACACTGTAGATTCAAAAAAGTCTGTGACTGCCTGAGGCTGTGGCTAGACGTACAGACACAAACCATAACAACTTGTGTGACAATTTTCAGAGTAGGGTATCTGTTTGCAGGTGTCCGTTGTGAGGTGCAGTTGGTGGAGTCTGATGTGAGCTGGTTCGGCCTGAGGGGATTTCTGAACCTCCTGTGCAGCCTCAGAATTCACCTTCAGTAGCTATCACATGGACTGAGTCCGCCAGGCCCCAAGGAATGGGCTGGAGTTGTGCTCCCGCACAGTAAGAATGGTGGGAGCACAAACTAGAGTCTGTGAAAGGCTGACTCAGTCACCAGAGACAATGCCAGCAACACGCTGTACCTGCACGTGGACAGCCTCAGTGCCGCAGACACGGCAGAGGTGTGGTGTGCAAGAGACGCAGGACGTCAGGGACGCCCGATACGTGAATCTGTAGGGCCACTCAGGACCTGCAGGAGGCGCAGAGGGTCCACTGAGCACAGGCCGGGTACAAGGCACGGGTGCAGAGGCAAGCTGAGTGCTTCATGTCAGCCTCTGGCGTTTCCTCTCAGTCTTTGACTTGAAGAGAACCTGCGAGACATAAGCAGCAGAGTTCTAAGTGAAGATTGTTTTTTTAATTGCTTAAATATATATTTAATTATTGACTTCCTTCTCCATAGGATTTTTTCTAGAAGGGAGAACATACTTGCCTACTTTTCAAAGTAACCTATAAATTTGGAAATTTTAGCATCATGAAAAGCCCTTCCATGGTATAATATAAAAATGAGGGCTTCATGAAATACAGTGCTGCTATTCTCCCTCTCAGTCTGTCTGTCTGTCTCCTTCTCCGTCTCTCTCACTCTTTTCTCCCTCCTCTCTGGTTTCATTATATGAAAAGCTTAAAAAACAATATTTATTTAAGGTAATATATTACAGTTTCTTCATATTCACATTTTTCCTTATCTAACGTTTTCATAAGCCCGTCCTTGGTGATTGTCTGTTTCCTTGCCATAGTTTTTTACTCACCTTTCATCCTTTTCAGGGGCCCCAGACAGGGCCAGGAATGTAGGTCTCATTCCTTGGCAAACCTCCTAGTTTTTCCGGAGACATCACCAGCAGCGGTCCGGGCCAGAGAAGCTGCTTTCTGCACAGGTGGATGAGTCTCCAGACCCCACAGTGCAGGCTGTAGGAAATCCAGCCCGGAATCTGAGCACCTTCATCACTGTGCGTCTCCCTTTTTGGAATTCCCACCTTGAATGGGCTGTAACACCATGAAGAAAAGCCTTGAGAAAGAGACCCTGAGCCAGGATAGCTCAGAGCTCAAGCAGCAGCAATAGGGACCCATGAAGGTGGCTTTTCCCTCTGTCTTCTCATGGCCCAGCTCAGAGGCTCCTGTCCAGGAAAAATGGATGTGGGGAGAATGTCCACAAAGCTGGGTTTGAACCACCTGTAGTGGCCATGTCTTGGTTACTTTTCTCTTGCTGCTGAGACAAAATATCTGACACCCAGAATTAAGGAAGGAAAGGTTTATTTAACTCATATTTTATGAAGTTTTCAGTCCATACTCTGCTGGCTCCAAGGCAGAGTGGCACATGGCAGAGGCTAAATCGCATGTCTGTCTCTGGGGTCTGTAACTCCACAACCCCAATCAGAATCCTAACCCCTGTGTGTCTCAGAGAAATGTGGAGATGGGGTCTTCATCAGAATCTGGAGCTCCTCTCCTCCCCATAACCCAGGCCCTTTCTTGCTGTACTTTATAAATTCTGCATCAAGATCCCTCCCTAGTGTGTATGAGAGCGAGACACTTTATTTTGTGGTTATAAAGGTTCATCCTGAAGGGTGGGTAGTGTTTGGCGCACTGAAACACAGGACTTTATTGAACTGTTTGGTATGAAGATGGCCAAGCATTGGGGGCACAGCAACACGGTGTTACTGTGTGGGTCTGAGATGCACCTCCCAGAGACCGTGTGTGTAAGATGAGCCACAGTGCAGCAGTATTCAGGGATAGGAGCTGGAGAGGTGATTAAGGCCCATCTTTCCCATTAATTTGATGAGATCACAGGTGGGTGGGCTATCAGGAGCTGGAGCCTATTTGAGGAATTAGCCCTGGGGTGTGGCCTGGGAGATCACATCTTGTCCTTGGCCTTGTCCTCCTGGGGGGGAGCCCCGCATCTCTCTCTACTTCTTGCCCAGTATGAGGTGAGCGCAGAGCTCACATCCCCAGCGCGGTCTGAGCTTCAGAAAGCCTGAGCCAAAATGTATCTCTGATAAAAATTCCAATTGAATTTTTCAGACACTGTATCACAGTGACAGAAAGCTCAGTAACACAAATGGGGAGCAACAGAAATACGGTTACCGTCTATCCCTGTAAGTGGGAAAATACACAGGAATCCAATATACATCAGTAACAGAATTTATGTAGTAATAATACTGTATCTGCTGTTAGTTACAGTATTACAGGCAGTTGGACAGGGCTGGACCCTCAGCATGGAAGACAACTGTGGCTTGAGGCACATTCGGTGAAGGCCAGGTTTCCAGAAAAAGAGGAAAGATTACACTCACGTCCTTGCCTGAGAAATGGACACCAGTGACTGATATTCCAAGTGGACATCAATGATCTGTGTAGGGGGGCAAAACCTCCCATGCCCATTCCTTCTGGGACAATCCTTGTTCCTTACAGGTATAATTGCTGCATAACTTGCTTCCTCTTTTGATCCCCATTTAGTGAATATCTAAGTGAATATACTTGTAACCTTACTGATTTATTTTGTCCCACCTCATACCCACCATGTGACTTCGTATTGGATCAATATTACCTAATCAGTTCTACTTGTAAACCTATTAGTTGACTGTGGTTTTGTCCCGCCTTGGACCCTCCTCACCTCGTGGCTTTGTCCAATAAAACACCCTTGAGAAGAGTGGTCAATGGGCAATCTACTTTCTGGGCCCCTTTCTGTATAATTTACACATAAGCTATTTTTCTCTCAATAAGCTCTTCTGAATCTTAACCTCCACTCTACCAACAATTCATTCCTCTGTTCTAGAGAACACAAACTCAGTGTTTTGAACATCCAGTAGATTGGGAGTTATAATATTTTCCTTATATTATTTTGTGGTCTATGTATCATTACTATATCATATGCCCTGTGTCAATTAGACCAATGAAGGGCCTGTGCACTGTGGAGGAACATAGTACAAATTAACCTTCAGGGGTTTCGTATGGAACCTGCTACTGACAAAGCTTTCATCAGGAATTAATTAGGTGCTTAGATAAGTCAGAATATTGACCCTTGGAAAGAAAAAGTTATGAACCTGATGTTAGATACATTCATCTTATTAAATCTCAGAAATATGATAAGAAATTTAAAACTCTAGCAAAAACTATCATGGTGGGGCATGCCTATAATCCTTGCAGTATGAGGCTGAAGCAGGAGGGTCTTCATAATTTGGCTGTGCTACATAGTGAGTTTAAGGCCAGCCTGAACTACACAGCAAGAGCTTTTTTTTTTTAAAGCTCTAGCAGCACATATCTAAGAAACTCTCAAATTCAAGAGTCAAGATTACTAGGTAGTTTGCAAAACTCATGACATTATTAATAGTCACGCAGTAATCATTTCAGAGAAAATGTACTGAAGCTGTTGATTCTGTACAAACTGAGCTCAGGGTCTTACAATATCAAGGAATGAAGTTGTGAACCAAAAAGAATTGGGAGGGTTTTTGTTTTGTTTATTGGAAATAAAATACAAAAAAAAAAAAAAAGGTTGGATCCGGGGAAGATGGCGACCGGGTGAGCAGCAAGGGAGCGAACCTCCTTAATAAACACCACCAGCTCGAGACAGACTTGGTGAGCGTGAATGCCGGGACCTCGGCTGGGA
Source organism: Dinomys branickii (assembly GCA_004027595.1). Classification (NCBI taxonomy): domain Eukaryota; kingdom Metazoa; phylum Chordata; class Mammalia; order Rodentia; family Dinomyidae; genus Dinomys; species Dinomys branickii. The sequence continues at coordinate 86 of PVLD010028993.1, read as the reverse complement.
AGTTTAAACTGGGCGTATTTCTCTGAGATGCCGGGGGAGATGTGGTAGGGCGGACCAGGCTGCCGGGGCGAGACGTGGGAAAGTCC